>JASDQU011248649.1:0-25413 GCA_032191745.1 Picea mariana | reverse complement strand
GCTCATTATTGGATAATAATTCTACATTGATATAACATTTGAAGAAAAAGGATTATAATTACGTTATTACTGATTCACCCCCCCGCTCAGTAATCCAACATTTATATGGAAAAAAATTCTACATACTTTGGGAAGACTTTGGAAGATGCAAAGAAACATTTGTTTAGATACCAATGTGCATGTGAAATTTTCAATCTCACTGAATACAATGTTACATGTATATTATTTTTACAAAATATGTGAGGGGATTCTCCTGAATGGTACCATTCATTGCTGTTAGGGACATTGCCATTTGGAACATGTTAGAAAAATTATTTGCAATTTTTTTTCCCACCCACCCTCTCCCATATGGACACAATATAGTGAAGATTTCATCCTTTCATATACTCCATATGAAGATCTTTCAAATAGATATTTCAAAATGAAATAAAGGAGCCTCCACCAAATGCACAAGAAGATTTCAACCTTGCAACAGATGATGAAAAACCACAAAAATATTGGCTACAAAAAGAATTGGTGGAAGAAATGAATCTTGAGAAGAATGATAAGCAAGGTTGTTACTACATGAAGGAAGAGTATTTTCAAGACATTGTTTATGAATCAAGAACCTTGGAAGTGGTTGGAGATAAGGAGAAATATGAAAGTATTCTTAGATTGGAAACCTTTCATCCAATCAAAGACAATAGTATTCTTGAGAAGGAAAGAATTGATTTCATTGAATCATGGTTCCAGATCATTGTTGGCCAAACAATGCAATCAAATTCTCAACACACTCGATTCATTTTTTCTCCAATACACATTGAGATTGCCCCTGACTCATTGGTACAAGTTCCAATATGTTTCACAATTATGGAGTTCATTCCAAAGATTAGATGGATGCTTAAATAGATCCATTGGGAATCTACCTATACTTGAAAGAGTCCCTTCCCTTCCAATAAGGTAGGGTTGTTAGATCTTGTATGTATATAGTTTTCTTCTTCAGTTCAAGTTTTGCACAATAATGAAATCACTACATGGAAATAATATTTGAAGATAACTCCATGAAAGAAGAAAAAATAAAAGAATTTACTTTGAAGATGACTCCATAGCCCAATGGAGAAGGAAGTTGGTTTTCATATTTTGGTGTTCTCAGTAACCCACAGGGGGTCACTGTCCTGCAGTTGGATCCAGTTGTTGACCAAAAATTGGCCGTCTCCATTTTACTGCTCATGGAATAATAACAAATTGATATCAGAAAATGATTTTTTTTAATGATAACAAGTTCATTGCATATCCCTTGGTATCAACTTCGTCACACATTTTTCATATTCAAAATCTGAGTTCGTATGCTCAAGATATATAGGTTTGCGTTTAAGAAGAAAAAGCGCTTCTTCCATGTGGAACCGTGAGAAATGTTTTGGAACCACATTCAATTTTTGGAACCACACCATATTCGATTTCTCGAAACCATGTTCATCTCTTGGTACACATCACTCCACACTTAAAGTTTTATTGAATTTCTCGGGTTCATAACCCATCTAGTTTCTTGAATCTTTGCGGGTTGAAGACCCATGTAATTTATTCTTATTATAGCATGGAAAGTTAACTCACCCCACCCGCCATGCTCCAATTATCTCTCTCCATCCTTATTTCCCCCCACTTCACCCACTCCCTACTCCTTTACATCATACTTAGTTTATTTTTTTATTTAATCCATTGGGTTCGAACTCACTCCCTCACCTCCCTCACTCCCCAAACCACAGACCCAGCCCTACTTCCCACACTTTCCCTCCCCCTACATCACCCTTATCCCACTGCCACCTACATTCTACATGTCCCCCTAAATTACCCACACTGCCCTCCTTATCGCTCTACCTTCTTCCCACACTCAATTTATATTTTAAATTACCTACATGAATCATTAACCAATCGAGTTACTCCATGTGGAAACCATTCATATCATGACGCATGGAAGCACACTTTTGGTTACACATGGAAGCCTATGGAGGGATGACACATGGAATCTAGCTAATGGAGACATGGCAACTTTCTATTGGAGACACATGTCAGACATATGGCCACAAACAACTTGTAACATGTGGCAACCAAACGCACGATGACATGTGGTAGATTATTGACCTATCACACGATGATATGTGGGGACGTGTGGACTGTTGACTCATGTTGACTGGGCATGAGGTGGAGGTTGGATGGGTATTTAAAATATTATTTTATTAAACAATTTCCTAAGGGAAGGTCGAATTATCAAATCTCCATAGTCTTCTCTTATTTTGTTTCTTACTAAGCATATAATTAAATTTTTAATATATACAACAAATAATCCAACATCCAAATACACGTGGGATACTAATTTATGAAGAAAATTTGAATTCTTATGAAGGAAGGATGAAATTTAACCAAGGGCCCAGATTGCCTGGTGAAGATCCATCAATGATTGTTGAGTCTTAATCTTCTGAAGGCCATATATTGAGATCCGAGAGTCAAAATTGTGCAAAATTTACCTCATTGGAAAGGTATTTCAATAAGGAAGATGTTGGAACAATTTTAAAGGGCTAGAATTTGCCATAGATTTATCATAAATTGAAAGAACAATCATCAACATTTTTATGCCTTGCTAATAAATCTGTCTGACACCTCGACTTCATGAGCTCATATATTGAGATCCAAGAAACAAAATCATGCCATGGAGGACTCATTGGAAATATAATACAATGAATATAAAATATAGTTTTTTTTCCATGGCTGAAAAGTTGGATATCCTATCCACAAAATTAAAACACAGCCCCCTTTTTTAAAAAGGGCAATAAATTAAATTTTTGAAAATAAAAGTTGATTAATTTTTTTTTATTAAAGATGGAAAATGATCCATTTCAAGATACACATATCAATGATGTAAATACATTAATGAGACTTAATTGAGTCATTAATTAAAGTGATATCTTCAAGAAAGGAAAATTCCTAACTACTCAAGTAGTTAGAAGATCCAGTTTTTAAAAAGCAAGGGCTTCATCAAAGGGTTAGAGAAGGTTCCATTATCAGAAGGGAAGGTACAGAGGATCAAAATAAGAAGGTACATACATCAATATGCATCGAAGCTTCTGATCAACGAAAAGATATTTCTATATTCTCTACTCTTTGTCTTCTTCTATACTATTTTCTCAAAGATTTATGCTTGAATCTCTTAATTGAGCACAAGGTTGAGATTCTTGAGTGTTTCTCTTGTATTCTTCAAAATACTTTTCTTATATGATCATGGAGTATTCACAACCATGTATATGAGTTTCATATATTTTGTGTATTGTTGAATATATTTCATGAATAAAACTCCACAGAGAATTACTTTGGGGCATGGATTCAATGATGTTTCAGATCTTGATATTTCTAAGCGTGAGATGTTTGAAGTATGCTTATCAAATTCTCTTATGTTTTAACTGCAATACTCTTTTAAAATTATTTTATATGATCAAAACTATTCTTTCCTATTTCTCATGAGAAGATATGGATATATCCATTATTCGTATGTGATAATGAGGGTTGTATATATGATGCTGAGTACAAAATATATTATGATGTTGAAGCCTTCCTTCAATCTTTTTCTTGTTAAATGACTTTTTGTTGCACATAAAGATCAGATTAGATTGTTAAAGAACCATTCCATGTATAAATTAAAGCAATAAAGATATGGAGTTTGGTGCATAAGAATTCTTCCTAATCCAATAGATTTGAGATATATCTTTTAGCCAAAGAGGAGTACCACCTCTATAAAAACGAAGGGGGATTCATGTCCTCTTGAGGTTTTTGTTTTGATCCTAACATATCTAAACATCAACACACCTTGGTAGTTTTTATACGATTTTTCGGGTCCTAAACTTCTAGGACCGTTTTGAGGCCCTAAACGACATATTTTTGGCACGACAATACCTAGAATGTGACCAAAGGTAGATGCTAGGACATACATAATATATAATTCTCAGATAGACCTTTCAGATGGTATATTGAGCACCCCAAATACAGATTGTATGCAAAAGTTACGTGCTCGGGAATTTGACATATCAACTACACCCATTGGGGCCCACAAACCTTTTGGCGTTTCATCTTCTGAGGTTAGGATTTTGGATGTTTATGGTTTTCTCATTAATTCTTTATGTTAAAAAGGTCTTTTGTGCCTCATTGTAAACATCTTCTTGCAGATGTGTGTAACCATCATATCTCTTCTCATAGATAAATTGACACCATTCTAGCAAGTTCAATTCACTCTGTATTTTTATAGTTCTTGCATATTTCATTCATTAATAGAAATTGTGTATTAATGTATCTCTTTGTTTCTTGAAATATATCAATGCATTTCCTTGTTATATCTCTGCCTTCATTTCATTATCAACATGATCTATATCATTTAGAGACTAGGGAAGAAAGATCCTACCCAAAACAACTAGAACAAAGGACTTACCACTTATGCATATGGATACATTCTTCTACAATTATTTATTTATCTTCTTCAATTATTCATCTCCCCACTTCTACACATTTATGAGTTGTAAGACCATTGAAATGTCTAAGGGAAATTAACAACATTTTTTAGTGGATACTTCTATGTTGTTTCTTGTGGTATTGTACTTGGTAGAAGGTTAAATAATGAGATCTACTAATGGGATATCTTATAGTGGTAGCATTCATGTTTTTCCTATAGTGTTCCCAAATGCTATCCAATCCTTCCCACAAAATTTCTTAGTCTCATTAACCATCTATGAAGCTAGATTTGACTTCTAATACCAATACAATTTCATAATTCATATGAAAATATAAAATAGAAATGGAAATGACATTGCACATTTTGAAATATTTCAACACTTGTTAAATTGAATGCATTAGAAAAATACAAAATCAATCCTCAAGGAGACAACCATGAATACATATATTCAATTAAAGCCATGTCCACTAAACTAGTTTTCAAGAAGTGGTTTTCCAACCAACTATAGGAATCAACTATGGATTTCATCCCCAAGCCAGACCATGATACCACCAAGGTGAAGGAATCTCCTATGGGGCTTGAAGATCACTCAACCCAACTCATTACTCTCATGATAAGCAATATACTCACCAAAAATATCTCCAAGACATCTTCCAACCATCAAATCTATGGACTACCAAAATGTTCAACATCCCAATGATTGTGAAGTGTCACATGAAGCCATACACAAAAAAAATTCTTGTCTCCAGAACCTTAATAAATTCCAAGTACCACACTAATTGGTGAGCTTGATTGCCCTATCAAGAGACTATAGAATGTCCTCCTAATGTGCATTTATCACAACTAGTGGTGGTTGGTTCATGATCTATTTATGACAATGGTTGCATAGTGATCTTTCAATGTTATAATTACCAATGATTATATGGTATCTTTGATGGGTTATGATTTCATTGAGTAGGGTGATTGGAGAAATTTTATGCTTGACTCCTTCGTGGCATATATACATTTGTTTGTGCTTAGTTTATGTGCGTATTGGTTACTTGTAGCTTTAATGATTATCATTTTGATTCATGATTGATACTATTATCATTGATGCGTGGTCCAAATCTCCTAATGACATCCACCTGCAAAATCAACAAAGTTGGCACATTGCAATCAAATAAAAAGAAAAATATTATTACAAAGAAGTATTAAAGTTTGAATGGCCTATGGGTATGCAACACTCTAAATATATCACAAAACACTTAATTATTGGAATTCTAGTGCATGATACCTCTACCTTAACCCATTCATTGCATTGGCTACCACTTTCAGACCATGGTGTGATCTCATCCATCCAACTGGATCTAAGGGTCGGTATGCTGCTTAGATTTTGTGAATTTTTCATTTTATGAAGATTTAACAGTTAGAAATGCAAAATAGTTGAGTGACTCGGCTATAGGTGGCCTAGGATCCTAGAGACTTTGACCACATTTGTCCTACCAAATTCCAACTGTAGAATAATTTTAGAATCTATTTGATGCAGGTGCATCATTAAGATATTTTTTTTTCATTTTCATAGGTTCTAAACATTTCTAGGCTCATACACGCATGGAGGAATTTTTTTTTCTATAACCTCCTAAATGTCACGTAGTGAGCCAAACAAATAAAAAATCTACTTGTTTTAGCATGTTTCTAGGAGGTTAGAGCAATTTTAAGGATTTTTTTGGATTTTCCTAATAACAGAAGATATGAGAAAGAATATTAAGTCTCAAATAATCTTCCTCACTATGTATAAAAGTAGTTGTAACCATTGTTTTGAGATATGGAATGCAGGGGTTCTTTTGTAAAAGATACAATTGTGTGGAAATTATAATTTCTATAGATATGTAGTCTGTTGAAGAGGGAAATTAATAAAAGGAAGTGTTTTCAATAGATTCTTATATTAATAGAAACACTAACTTTGTGACTGTCAAATCTGGACGAAGTATATTTTTTGAAATTCTTTGTTGGTCACTGAAAAAGTAAGTGTGATTCATAAAATCCAGTGTGTGGCTATTAGATTGTTCCAATAATTGATTCATTAAATACGATCGACAAAACCTCAATCATTGGAAATTGACACATTATTCGAGCCTAAATAAGATTGTTGGAGTATACTCACCAGAATGTGGAGTGTGGTCAAATAGTGGACTGACTAGACTGTGGCTTGTTGTGGATCAAATCATTGGCAATTATTTCAATTAACAGTTATACCAATTGGTTCTTTGGTGAAGCATTGAATGGTGCTCATGATTTTACCTAGAATTTGATTCAAGACATAGTAAAAGCTTGACATTAGAATCCCCCTTCATCTTTTCAAGAAACAGAGTCACAAAATCATTGTTTTAAAAATTGGGACTTGTAAGCAACGTTTACCAGTTTCGATATTTCTCTCTTTGAATAAAATTAAAGTCCAAAACATTGTGATCATGGGTATACAAGGGATGCAGGTCCTGTAGAATTAAACACAAAATTTTCATGGTCCCATGAGTTAAGAATGTAGGCCTATAGGGTAAACACATAGGTTCTAGTCATAAATATAAAATGCAGACTTATAGGGTTCAATATTAATTCATATTATTCATTTGGAAAGTGAGAGTTCCACAAACATATCTTTGTTTGACAATATGTGTGTTTTTTAGTAATTCAATGACTAATAATGATAGAATATCCATCCATACATATGCACTTCCATCCATCCATACTTGAAGATCAATTTTATTATTAGCATCAAACCATCTTATGAAAGCATATAAGTGACCAAGAAGATGATGAGATTGTGTACCCCTGCACCATTTTTGGTATCAGAGTGGTGATAAAAAGTTGTCTCAAAAAATATAAAGACCAAAAAACAAACTGTGAAACATGAGTTTGTGAGAGATGGCTAGAGATAGAGCCAGAGGAAGAATGGGTCAGAGGAGAAAACCTGCCAATGCAGTCTTTCTTGAAGACATGGGGAATATTCAAGAACATTTGGAGATCATGGAGGCTGTACAGAGAAGGGGTTTTGAAACTGAATATTTCAGTGACAAAAAGGGAGAACCTCAAGAAGACGAGGTAAATCCCGAAGAAGAAATATTTGAAGAGAGATTGGTCCAAAAAATATTGGGAGTTAGTTCCAAAACAAAATTGAAGTACCTATGTATGAAGGTAGCCTTAATGCTGAGGAGCCGATTGATTGGATCAGTTCCATGGAAAAATAATTTGAGTATGAGAATGTGGATGATGAAAAGAAAGTGAATTTTGCAGTAACTAGACTAGGTTCATGCATCTCTTTGGTGGGATGGAGTACAAGATGAAAGAGGAAAGAAATTCAAGCCCAATATCAAGCATTGGGATAGGATGGTGGCTAATGTTAAAGGTAAATTCATGCCAAAAGACTATCAAATTAATCTTATCAAGAAAATGAAAAATATTAAACAAAAGGAAATGTTAGTAAAGGAATATACATAAGATTTTTATAGGTTGACCATCAAAGCTGGTCATATTGAAGAGCATTTTGAGAAAGTGGCTAGATATATCAATAGATTGAGATTCAACATTCAAGATGAAATCATCCTTTTTTCCCCAAGAAAAATTGAAGAGGCATATAAGTGTGCTCTGAAGGAAGAGGAGAAACTATCCAGGAAGAAAACACAACATCCAAGGGGTAGAGGAAGAAATTTCAGAGGTAGAGGAAATCAAAGTGGTAGAGGTCAATTGCAAGTTTAGAAAGGAGAGGCCAACAATTCAAATCATCAAGAACATTCCCCAAGAGGAAATGATTCTTTTATAGGTAGAAGACCTTACTCAAAGGTAGGGGTATAGTTTTTTTGGGAAAATGTTATAGATGTGACAAATATGTTGGTCATGGATCCTATGAGTGTCCAAAAAATACTTTATCAAGACAAGGCAACGAACACATTGTCCAAGTTGAAGAGGAGAGTGTGGAATCACCTTCTCATGAATATGCACCAAAGGTGAGAGAGTCATTTCTCATGAAAATAATATTGGTTAAGATGAACAAGGAGATTCATGATCCTACTCAAATAGAGACATTGTTTAGAACCACATGTATGACTACAAGCAAATGTTGCAAAGTTATCTACTAAGATGGTTGATAACTAGGCCTAAAGAAGACAACATATCCAATTCCTTTTAAGGTGTCTTGGTTGCAAAAAGGACATCAAGTATTAGTAAATAAACAATGCCAAGTGGAAATTTAGATAGGAAGTTATAAAGAGCAGATAACATGTGATGTTATGCCAATGGATGTTTTTCATGTCTTTTAGGTAGGCCTTGGCAGATTGACACAAAAGAAATCCATGATGGAAAAAGTAATTATACTTACACTTTTTAGAAATGTAATATTCTAGATATAAAAAGTATGCAAAACATAAATAAAATGCTAGAAATGGCATATGAACAACAATATAACCAGAAAAACACCACAATAATACCAAAATGATACTAGATTAACACTAGAAAGATCACTTTGATTACTGAGAGCAATGTTCACTTGCCTCTTCAAGGGGGAAACCTCCGACAGAGCATAGCTCTATTACAATAATATCCAAGACAAAAGTTCTCATAGCCTCAACTCCTATTTATACTAAATATGTTTATCAAAAGAAACATCTAGAAGAAGATCCTTCTAGAAGCATAAGCTTTTATTAGGTCTTCTTACATTCGGCTTATTCTTCCTTATTGCTAGACCTTATTAATATTTACCTTTATTACATCGAAATATATTATTCTACCTAAGTGAGGGGTTAGGTCCCTAACATTTCCTCCCCCTTAAAAACAACCTTGTCCTCAAGGCTTGAGATGTGGAAATTGTTGCAGAATGGTACTTGGTTCCCAAGTGGCATCTGTTGGGGTTGTATCTTTCCACTAGACTAACACTTCCTTGATGGTTTGATGATGCAGGCGATGCTCACGCTAGTCCAGAACTGCTTGTGGCTGTAGCCAAATGGATCCTTGTTCTTCCAACTCAGGAAGGTTGGTTTGAGTTTGGCACTTAGTTCCAATCACCTTCGTTAAGAAGGAAACATGATAAACATGATGTAGCTTAGAATGACTGGGCAAAGCTAACTGATAGGCCACCTGTCCCACATTCTTGAGAACAGTATAAGAACCATAAAATTTGGGTGCCAGTTTCTGGCAATGGTCATCCTTGAGGGAATTTTGCTTGTAAGGTTGGAGTCTAAGAAACACCTAATCCCCTTATGCAAATTGACATTCAAAGAGACCTTTATCTGCTTTTTGCTTCATGCGATTCTGGGCCATGAATAAATTCTCTTTGAGGGTACAAAGAATAGCTTATCGAACTGTAAGCATTTGGTCAACCGCCTGAACCTTCAAGACACCTGGTAAATATGAGAGAACTAAAGGTGGTTTTTTGTCCATATACCACTTCAAAAGGAGTCATGTGGGTAGCTGTATGGTTTGAAGTGTTGTACCATCATTCAACTAGTGGTAACCTTTGAGCCCACTGATTTTTCTTTTTCGAGGAAAAGCACCTCAAAAATGTTTCCAAACACTTGTTGACAACTTCAGTTTGACCATCAGTCTGGGGATGATACGTTGTGCTGAGATTGTTATAGCAAGATTTGCCTCACCATTTCTATCTTGCACAGAGGGCCCTTTTCCATTTCCCTATGCAGACTTATCATCCCTTTTTGATGAATCCAGAGCTAAAAATATACATTTTTTGACATATACAATCCCTATCAGTTATACAAGATGAGTATACACTTGCTGCTCCACTACAACTCGCGTATATAGGGATTTGCGCCAAAAAATACAAAATGAGGTCGGGTTTCCATGTCACGACAAAAGATATATGATCCTTGGCCTTCCATATACTGGAAACGTTCTGAATCGGCCCTTCAGTTGCATTCTGAAGGCTATAAGAGCACAATTTCAAGTTATGGAAAAGAGGAGAAAGCATTCAACTTTGAGAGCAAAGTTACTTTGGAGAAATTAATTCATATTGAGTCTGCATCTCTTTGTCCCTCAAGTCTGAACATAGTGTTCAACCCCCGAGCTCTTTCCCTATTGTTGAGAGGATCTCATTGCCCCTTTCCTATGAGCTTGCCTTTGGTGGAGGATTGAAGTGGTGGAGACCCAGTTGGAAGGAACTTGGTTTCGAATCGTGCCGACATGGAAGTCTGTAATGTTGTCACTTCTGCTGATCAATTATTAATAGAAATACTCCTTTCTCATCCTATTGGTATCTTTCAAATATATGATTATTATCCATGGGCATGTTTTTAATGTTTATTAATGGATTATGCTATATGATGTGCTAACCCCTTTTATATTATCACTATGTACTTGCTCTGCTTGTTTGTTGAGAACTTCTTGTAGGTATAAATCTTTGGGTCAAAGTGCTCAACGGTGGAACATCATCAAACGTTGGATCGAGGTAGGCCTCTTCCTTGTATTGCACATTAGTTTATATAGCATATGTTGGAATTGAGTTGATTTCTGTAGTCATACCTGTCTGTTGTGGTTTACCCTTGGCCATAGAGAGTTTTTCCCTTGTAACAGAAATGGTGACTCCACTAGGGAGAGATCTTCCTTCTAAGGGTTGAAGTACTTTTTCTTCTTACATTCCTCTTTTTCATTTGTATTTCTTTTCGTATCACTGCTTGACAGATTTTTTTCACTCTGATTCTAAGTTTTCATCCTTTTTCCCTTTCCTGGTGTTGTTCCTGAGTCTATACTTAAGACTTAGAAGTACAGTGTCAAGGCATCCGAAAGTGGGTAAAAGATGGAGAAAAGGATAACGTCAACCTTCGGTAAAGGAAACTAGGGAATATTTCTATGTTGGCGTTGTCTAGCTTCCAACTGTTCCTGGATAGTTATATCTTGTTCAATGGCTGCCCATGAACATTCAAGTTCGACCCGGTTAGTAGCAGTTTTAAGAATTATGTCGAAAAGGTTTAAGGCAATGTGTGTTTGGTTCGATAGTCCGGGTTCGATATTAGGCTGTGTTGGTGCAGGGACAGCCATGGAGGAACACTAAGGTAGGAAAGACTTCAAAGAGAGATTAAGTGATGTCTCGATTTGGTCGAATAAAAGAGAATATGGTTTTAGGAATAAAAATAGGAATGCAAATCAAAGGCTCTTTCCCGTAACTGTATTATATTTTAATAAAAGGTGTGAGGTGGGAACAAAAAATTTAGCTGTCTATAGTGAAGGCTTCTACCAGGGGAGAATCTCACAAATAAACAGAAGAGGAAAATGTAAGGAAGTAACTGATGTAGCAGAGAATATATGTAGAATTCTGAAAATGCAGACTGGTCTTACACCCACTGATAGCTGGTGCAGAGGAAAGACAATAAACAATTACAGAAAACCAAAATTCATTCGCTATAGTAGTGGTCATACTAAAGTATAACGAAGCACATCAATTATGAATATGAAATGAAATGAATTATGAAATACAAAGAAACAAACTTGTAACATAGTCGTGACGAAATTGAGAATCTTCAGATTTGCTTGTATTAACTTCTCAAATGTAGAAAACTCTGTTACAATCGACACAAAAAGGTCCAACCCCGTTTATTTCTTTCTGTGGTATATTTATACAATTTTACAAGTAAGATAGAATCTCAATAGTCGCAAAATTTCAGTTATGACAGAGAAGAGAGTAATCGCTCCATTTATCCCACTCTGTCTTCACTTGGTGCCAGATGTTTGTCGTTGCGCGAGCTTAGTACATGCGATACATCTTTCCACCAGCTGAGATATTAGCCGCGATGGTTCGGCTTGATAGCTGGCTTCGAAGAAGTAACATTCTCGGGCTAATTGCTACAGCTTGTCCTCCATCTGTCCATCTATGAGGTCTATGGCGCATAACCGTGTGCTGGGTTTAATCATGCATCTATCTACTTGGACTATGTCCACCATAGTCATATGCGAGATATCGGTCGAATCTCTTTCTTCCTCTTCCTTCAGATCGAGCGAGATCTTTTCCATATTCATTTGCATCAATGTCTCGGCACTGCCTCCACTGTCAATACCCAGTAGCTCGTCGTCTATGGAATTAAAGGCCTCCTCTAAAGAATTGGTTATCCTTTGGGCTTGTTGCTTGCCTTCGGCGATGTTATGCTCTCATTCCTTTAACAGAATGTTTCCCCTGGTTTGCTCTGCAATGGTGAACCTGGGAGTACCTGCCGAAACCCTGTTATTGATGGCTATCACAACTTCCTGGAAGGCGACCCGAGCCACTCTGACATCCCTTTCTCTAGCAGATAGGTTCTCGGAAACCTGATTTACCAACAAACAATTGTCCCTAATCGATTCTACCTTGGCGAGCAAATTTCGCTGCGCCGCAGAGACTCTGCTCCTAATCTTGATCGCCTAGGATTTGAACATCCCGATGGCTATCATCCTGTTCTTGGCGATTTCCACCCTAGCCTGCAGCTGTTCAATCACCTCCCTCTGTTGGCTCGCTTGCATCCGACCATCTCGGACCACCAGCTGTGTTTGCTCGAGCTTAGTTTTGAGCATCTCTATCTCGTTTTTATCGGCCAATCTGGCCTGCTCGATTCCCACGCTCGCCTGGTCTTTAACAGTTTCTGTTGTTGTGGCCAATCTGGCTTCAAGGGTCCTAATGAGGCGATTCTTTCTTTTAAGTTGGTTTTTTAGGAGCCCGACTGAACATTGATTCGCCGATGCATATGCTCCTAGTGTCCCTGCTATCTCAGTGGAGAACTGCTCATTTTTCTTATCTTTTCCATTAGTTATGACTTTATATTTCTTGGCAGTCGACTCTCCTTCTTGATAGAATTCCCTTTTCACTACTGCATTTCTCTTTTTATCAAAGAAAAACTCATTTGGAGGGAGTTCTTCTACTCTTATGGGCCTCAGCTCTTCATTGAATATCCATCCGGCATCGATATTTCCTTGCATCGACTGCAAGGGGGTAACTGATGTGATGGGTTCTCCGATCTGTTTCGCCGATTTTCCCGGAGTGTCTACCGTAATCTACTTCTTCGACGGTTCTGGAGTCTTTACTTCTGTCTCAGGATGTTGTTTCTTCGGCGGGTCTGGGGTCTTTTTCTATTCTTCCAGATTGTTTGTTTGTTCTCCCTCGTCCTGGTGTTTTCCTTGGTCGGGATTTGCATCCTTAGAACCTTTGGCATCCTTCTATTTTGTCTCCGAAATACCTGGACCCTCGCCTCGTAACACAGTGGGAAGACAGCTACATCGATGTTCCTGGAACTTCAAGACATCAGCTCTTTCCTCGGGTGCCAAGGATTGTATCCAGGCTAGAATCTCCTCATAGGACCTTTCTCCTCAGAAAATGTCATCCGAGGGTGAATTCTCATGCTCGAATCTCTTGAGCCCACAATTTACCAAATGGTTGCTCACGACCCTCTGTGGATCGTGCTTCTTGTATTCGATGGAGACCAAATTTAGGTCTTCTAGGACTGCGGCCTCGGCTTTGGCATGCTTGAAATCTAATAAAGAATAATAATTCAAACGAACAGGAAACGACGGCCATACCTTTTTCGAGTACCCTTTTAGTTCTTTTCTTACACAACCAATTATCGTTTGTCAGGCAACCTCGCGACAAGCCAGCTTGTCGAGAATGAACAATGGCAGCGCATGTGGTGGAACAGAAGCCCCGAAAACTCTGAGGTAGGAAAATTCAGCTTCTACATACCAGTCTGCGATGCTGCTCAGATTTGTTACTATGCTGTCCGAGATCCGGGGTGGTAGGTGACCAAAAATGGTGACATGCAGGGGCACCATCACCCAGTTAAAAATTTCATATGAAAAATTTTCTGCTTTGTTTTCCCATAATTTAGCATGATATACATGTATGGGTTCGTCTTTGTCCGGAGTCCAACTCCAGCTCATCAATGGAAATGGTGTCATAGAACAAATTGCGTCCATAATGTACGCGGACATGAAGAATGACGACGCCTTCCCACTCTCCTTCTGCTCCCGATACTCTGTGACCCGATTGGTCAAGCTATCCGAAAGCATCTTTTCCCAATTAAAAGAACAACCCTCTGTGACCTGAAACATTAGAGGCACCCACGCAAGGAAAAAATGCGATGTGTCATCTTTCCCATATAACCGACATGTCATCATGGTCACATATTTATACTGCAGTTCTAACGAAGCGATTGAATAAATGTCGTTGTTATCAGCTCTGAACTTCGCGGTGTTTGAAACCCAATCCTTTATCAAGCTGGACATGGTTTTATCATACTGTATGCATTCCTTCTCCTTGAACTCCCCCAAGAATTCAGCGCCATATGTGTGGTCGGACGTCATGGGTAGCTTATACATGGTTTGCAGATGCTTTGGCCTAAAAGTCCCGATGGTGACTCTCTGCTCGTCCATGATAGTCCTGGTCGGTATGTCCACATGATCCAACACCCATCGATCCATGTCATAATATGGAAGCAACCGTGGCCTGGCTGCTATGTTAGTCTGTGCATTTCGGATTGGATGACTATTTTGTACTTGGTGGTCATATCATCTCTTTCGTTGTCGTCGGAGTCGTCAGAATAATCCACCAATTCTGATTGCAGAATGTATGAAACAAATGACCAGTTAGGGACCAAGTCGATAGTTCGGGGTGAAGTATCGGAGACATTGTCTGAGCCTTGTCCTGAAGCCTCAACATTTGCCTTTGTTGCTTTCCGCAAAGCCATGAATGAAGCTTGCGTTTTAGCTCTTCTGCGATAGAACTGCGTATACATACAGAAGTCAGTTTACTCAGAAGTGATGAGCTCTGCGTGCTATGAAAATTCATTTGTCATAATGAAACGCAGCTCTTACATATATTTGAAAACTCGGTACCTTTAAAAACAAGCCTGTCCAATCATATTTAGAAATAAATAGTTGCCGTAAAAAATCCGATCGTATATTCATAGATTTACCCTATTTCTTCATTAATGTCATAAATTTTGGCGGTTTAAAAGTCAGTTGGCGTATGGAGTGAAAAGGCTTCCTCGTGAGTCGTGCAAGCATCGAAACACAGGATCTGTCTTGTTTTAGTTTAATTAATCCAATCTCGCCAATCGTTAATCAATATCTCGCTACTCGTTATATCGGGGATTTTTCTTTAACATTTTGAGTCTTTAACACCCGAGACTGCGAAGAGCGATTTTGGTTAATAAAAGGTAATCGTGATCCGAGGCTCGATTAATTTTATAATTATTACTTTCACCATATCGCGACTTGGAGCTTCGAAGATAAGTTTCTGGGAGATTTACATGCCGAGCTGCGAAACCGCGAGATCGCGATAACATGACTTAATTAAAGGGAAGATAATCTTGGATTAAGTGATTAATTAATCACATTATAATTACATCGTGACTTCGTGAGTCGGGGTTTAGACGCTGTAACTTTCGAAAAAGATAGTGCCGAGTGGCGAAACGCCGAGAACAAATTTTACCACGGTTAGCTTCTGCCTTTAATCCTTGACATGGGTTATCAAAAAAGGACCTCGCTTTCTCGGCTATCGGGGCCGTGACAATAAAAGTTTGGGTTTGGCGAACACCGAGGCGCGAAACCCCAACGACCTTCAAACATGAGTTAGGGAAAACTTTACCCTCGTTACTGTCTTGAGTGAAAAGTTAAAATGACTTCGTTGTTTCGTGACTTGGGATGTGTGAATTACATGTGTTATAGTATCCGACCTGCGAGATCCCGAAGTAGAACAAAAAGAGGAAACATTTTTACGAAAGGTAGGACTTGTTTCGAGGGTAGAATAATCATCGCTGCTCGCGTGACAAAATTTCAAAGGTCTCGATATCTCAGAGGGAAAAAGAAAACCATCTTTAGATTTCAAGTATCAAAATGAAAATTGTGACAGGCTAAAAAAAAAACAAGGGCAGCTCCAACATAGGATCCAACTAGGGATCCCGCCTTCCTGTGAGGCGGGAAGAACAATAGACCACGTGCCAATATTGGGTAAATGGAGTCGAAAGCTCAATCAGGCGGAAAGGTTCCCGAGAATAGTATATCGAAGGGGGAAAAAAACTTCGTTCTTTACCTTGAAAAGCTTTTTCAAAATCAAATACTCTTTTTGAACACAACTGTAGTCCCTTTCACAATTTTCTCTTTCCCGCTACTAAATTCAGGTATGTTTCAAGATAATCGAAACATTCCTAGGAGACCCAACAGATCTTGCGGCTCTCGGCTTGCATCAAAAGAATGAGATTATATGTTTTTAATTGGGGAGTCCCGTCTAAATTTGGGATGTGGATCAGGTCTTAAAAAGCATTGGTTACCAGAGTAGAGTGATATTCATGTATAAAAGCCTTATAGATATGTCAGACATTGCTTCACTGCCAGCGAGCCTGTTCAGTACCTCGACGAAGTTATCTGGCCCCTTTTACTGAATTTCCTTTCACCACTTCGGAATATATTTATGCATTTAAATGCTGAGACGAGGGCAATCATTTCTGAATTTCCTTTCATCGTCTCTTGGACTAGGTGGGGGCAATCATTTCTGAATTTCCTTTCACCACCTATCTTATAATTTACTTTTTAGAGCATGAAGATGGGGGCAATTAGTTTGTATCAGGGCTGGTATCTGTGTAATATTTTTCATTATAGGTCTGTCAACTTACTTTGATTACTCGGTACCAACCTTCCCTTGACCTTCACCACATCTTCATTCTTAGGGAGAAAAAGGAAAATAACTTTTTAAGGGCAACCCATTTGAGCAAGCTTCAATCCTCCGATACCATTGAAAAACCTAGGAAAGTTAGGACCACTCTAAACGTTCCTTCACTTAACAGGGGATCGAGTAGATGCGAAGACCCGCTTTCTTACCACAATCTGTTTTGAAACTCACAAGGTTGAAACAAGAAACTTTTATCCCTCCGTATATGAGACGGAAAGATGGTGACTTTCTAAAAGGTAAGCCCGAAAACAGAAAGGATGCCAGGTAGTGATTTACTGACTGGAAATACAGAGGTCAAACAAATCAGAACTGATTTTTGTAGATTTTTTGGGGATAATTTACTTTGACTGACCCTTTTAGATTTGGCGAATTTGCTTAAATCGTTTAAATTTTTTCAAAGATTATCAAACCAAGAAACAACTATGTTATGAATTATTTCAGCTGATATTGCGGTTTGCATGGCGTTACCTCGGTTATCTTTAATCAGTCTTTAATAACATGTCTTCTGAGGAATCTCATCTTTACCTTTTCATTCCACTTTCTTTGAGCAATATGAAACTACTTTAGGTATCACCTGTTTATGCCGATTTATTTCTGACACTGACTTTTAGATTCCTTTTCCTGCTTGTTTCGCATGCAGCTGGAATCCTGTAAAAGAGAAATACAAATATTATTTGAAATGTGTCGAAAGTTCATGAACGAAAAAGGAAATCAAAAGAAATGTTTAAATGAAAATACACATATATATACACAAAAAATTATTTTTATTTTTACTATTTTTTTTTTTTTTGAATCTGGTGACTGTTATGTCATGTAATGCTTTAGATATTGTCCATTGACAGGTGCGTTGAGGACTTCTCCGTCTATATTTTCCAGTAGGAAGGAATTTTTCCCTTCTGGAGCCGAGACCCTGAATGGTCCATACCAGAGGTGGTCAAATTTACTATGCTTCGCGGCTTCCTCTTTTCTTGCATCCCATCTTAGCACTAAATCACCTGGAAGGAATTCCCTGTCCTTTACCTTGCGGTTGAACAATGCTTTCATATCATCTTGGTACTTCCGCATCTTTTCATCAACTTCAACTCTATGCTGTTGAACCTCAATCAGCTGATTAATTCTCCTGGTTACATGATTGGGTTCTTCGTTTTGATCCTGCCATAACTTCATCACTGGTAGCACTAGGTTTATGGGTAGAACAACATCTGTTCCATAGACAATTTGAAACGGTGAAATAACGATAGACCTTTTGGTGCTGATGCGATTTGCCCATAATGCGTATTTTAAGTGCACATGCCAAGACCTTTTATTTTCATCCAATACTTTCTTGATTATGTTCACCGGGCTCTTGTTAGATGATTTAGCCAATCCGTTCCCTTGAGGGTAATATGCTATGGAATGGCCGAGAACGATGTTATGCCTCTGAAAAAATCTGATCATAGCCATATATTTAAAGGCCTGGGCATTGTCGGTAACTATCTTTCGGGGACAACCGAATCTTGACAGAATATTGTCTTCCAAAAAATCGATTACCACCGAGTCTGTTGCCCTTTTGGTTGGGATGGCTTCCACCCACTTATTAAAATAATCTGTAGCTGTTAGGATCCACTTATGTTGAGCACTGGAATGGGGATTAATATCCCCTATGAAGTCTAGACCCCATTGTTGAAATGGGGCTTCAGCTTTGACCGAAACTAGAGGCAGTGCAGGGAGCTTCTGTTTACCTGCGAACAGTTAACATGGGTTGCAGGCACGCACTTTGGCATTGACGTCCGAAAAGAGTTTCGGCCAATAGTACCCAACCCTCAAGATCTTGTAAGTTGTAGCTCTCCATGCGTGATGCCCCCCACAGACTCCCTTATGAAATTCGTCTATAACCTGTTGAGTTTCCGATTCAACTAAACAGACTAGCAGGAACCCGAGTGGATCCTTCCAATATAGCTGACTTTCGGCTATACAATATTTAACTGCATGGAGTTTTAAAGTTCTGCATTTAGACGGTGATAGTTCATTTGGGCATTTTAGGTTCAGCAAGTAAAACACTATGTCTCTGTACCAGTCCGATGATAAGAACTTCTCTTCAATCTGGTTTGGACTTGTTTCTTCATCCAGTTCATTTAGGTCTGTGTCTTCATCGCTTTCCTGCAGGCAATTGATATCAAGGGCTCTGAAATTTGACTTCGCTAAGAGTTTGGCCAGGCCTTGCCCTTTTATCAATTTGGTCGGTTTAACTTCCAAATCGAATTCTTGGATTTTAGCAAGCCATCTCCCTCTTCTTCTGTCACTGTCTGGCTGTACCAATATATCTTTCACAGAACTGGTAAGCACATACGTGATTATCTTTGAATGTAGCACATAGGTTCTGAATGCCTTTAATGCTTTTACCATTGTGTATGCCTATTTTTCTATTATGTCATACTTTAGTTCTGCGTCTCTAAGGCTCTTGCTAAAAAACACGATTGGTTGTTCGAATCCTTCTTCATTTTTCTGTAGGATCACTACGGCGATAGTATGTTCAGAGGAAAATGAGAAAATAAGAAAATATTTTAGATAGTCTAGACTTGCTAACACAGGTGCCTCGCTTATGACTTTTTTAATATGCACGAACGATGCTCTGGCCTCAGTTGTCCAATTAACTCCGCTATCCTTCTTCAACATCCCTGTGATCAATTTGACAATCTCAGCGAAATTGGGAATAAACCTTCGTAAAAAATTTATTCTACCTAAGAAAGATTGAATCTCTTTTATATTTCTGGGAATACTTATAGTATCTATTGCTTCAATCCTCTTAGGATTGATCTTGATTCCATCCCTAGATACGATATGGCCCAAAATCTTACCTTCCCGCATAGAGAAATGTGATTTCTTTGGGTTCAAGGATAGACCAAACCTGTGGCACTTTTCGAAAGTCTGTTTCAGATGGATCAATTGTTCTTCATCGGTTTTAGAGAAAACCGTCAAATCGTCGAGGTAAATGACTACGAACTTGTCCCTTTCTCCTATGAAAGCGATGTCCATAGCGCGCTGGAATGTAGCCCCTACATTCATCAAACCAAAAGGAATTTTTTCATACATAAAAGTACCCCATGGTGTGGTGAAAGCGGTTTTTTCCCTGTCTTGTTCATTCATAGCGATTTGATTATAACCAGAGAATCCATCTATCATAGACATTCAGTTTTCCCCAACAACTTTTTCTAACACATGGTCCATTTTGGGCAGCGGATAATTGTCCTTAAGAGACGACTTATTTAAGTTCCGGAAATCCACACACAGTCTGATTTCCTCGCTCTTTTTCCTGACCGGGACCAGGTTGGCTACCCAGTCCAAGTATCTCATAGGTACGATTATTTTCGCGTCTAACAACTTCTTAACTTCTTTTTCGATCACCGGTAACAAAATGGGGTTAATCTGTCTAAGCTTCTGCCTAAACGGTTTGACCCCAGGCTTCAAAGGTATCTTGTGATCAATTATGGAAGTGTCATACGTTCTTAGTTCATCATAAGACCAGGCGAAAACATCTTTGTACTGTCTGAGTAGGTCTTTTTACTTATCTTTTACTTCAGGAGGGAGGAACTTGAATATTTTTACCACTCTGGACTCTTTTTCAGTTCCTATATCACAGTCCTCCACTTCTTCTGGTTGGGGCTACAAAGTGGATTTCACAGGTACGTCGTTCTAATAAAAAAGTCTCTCTAAAGGAATCAATGTTTTTGGAATCTGGTTGCTTTTAAGGACCAACATACGATGATCCGCAATTTTTTCTCGGAAGGTTTCAGGATCTTCCCCCTCTTGCATGATCCACATCGGGTCATTTTGATTCTCTTGGTCTGGATGAGTTTCAGAGAACTCACCCACTGCTGCAAGAAATTTCTTAATTTTTTCATCATCTTCAAAGACTTGCCAGTGTCGGATATTGTCTGGTATAGAGGGTTTGTATCTGATTTCAATGTGATACTTCAACTTGAAAGTCGTGGGAGGAGAGAAGGTTGAAGCTGCCTTTGCCAATGCATCAACATGTAGATTCTCTGCACGAGGGATAAAATGGACATTTACGGATGAGAAAAAGTTTTCCATGAGATCCCAAGCACAATTTCTATATGTTCTTAGTCTGGGATGCTTGGCTAAGTACTGCCGATTTATTTGTTTGACTATTAATTCGACATCACCATATACCTCCAAGTTACTGATATTTATCTTTTTGGAAGCCTCTAATCCTAATATCAACGCTTCATATTTGCATACGTTGTTAGTGTAATCTATGTCCCATTGCAGTCGGTAGGAGAAAGGAACAATGATTTTACCTTCAGGAGCCACTAAAAGCACTCCTGCACCCGCCCCTTCAGAAGATAAAGGACCGTCAAAATACATTTTCCAAACCCTGGTGTTACACAGATCTTCTGTCATGTGACTTGACTCTTATTTCTTTATATTGATTTCCTCCAGACAACCATCTAAACCATCATCAAAAGACAAGGTGCAGTTTCCCAGATCTTGGTCTGCAATGTAAATAGGGAAGTTGTTTGGGTTTTGAGGGTCACTGACTGTATATGCTAATATTGTTTCTCTGTACAATCGAGTGAACTGACCACCGAACACAGGGATTGTGGCATACGTCATGTCCAACTCTAGAGAACCCCCCAACTTGGCTCCCCATGACCTAGATAACAACATGCCATACTTAGGGGGAATATCTGCGATAACCACATCCATCAGGATACTCTTAACCGGGACCTGCGCCAAGGTAACTACCAGATATTTTATCATTCCCATACACTTAACCCTTCTCGAGTCAAAAGAGTACAAATTTCCATAAGGTCTTGTGATCTGGAGACCCAACTTGTCCATTATAATCTTAGGCATAACGTTATGGGAAGCTCTGGAGTCTAACATGCAATTATGCAGCAACTGATCGTACACATTCAGAGTGATGTAAAAGGGAGCAATGGTGTCTTTGGCCCCTTCAAAATGGGGACCAAAGGTGATGTTAGGTTTATCATCTTCCAAGTTTAAAACATCATACTGGCTTTCTATCTCAGAGACACCCATCGCTTTGGTAATTTGCTTCCGATAAACGGGGTTTTTCGCTAATTATACCAAAGGGATTGGTATATTAATTTTGTTTAACTCATTTTCAAAACTGAAAGCTCCGCTCACCTTGTCTGCTTCTTTGGTAGAGACTTCCACATCTTTCCTTTCAGACTTATTTGTCTGGACCACTTTATCACTCATGGTCCTGGTTGAAGACGTAACTTTATTTACTGGTTCAGTTTCTTGTGTTTGGGTTTCAACTTTTTTCACTTCGGACTCTCGAGTGCTTACTACTTTAGTTTTTTTGTTGGGTAATAAGGTCTCTTCCGAAGGAGGTTCATAAGCTTGACCTCTTTGAAGGATTTTCTTGGGTTGAGTAGTTGAGGTGGGCTTACTCTTAGATCTTAGGTTGCACTTTGGTTGAAACTCAGCCATCATCATCTCAGTTTCCGGTTGAGATTCACAGAGATCAGTGTGATCACCTTCTCCACCCTTATTCGACGGTTTTTGCGTGCTTAGATATTTTTCATAGTCTTCTCGAGTCAGATATGGTTGAGTACAGTCATCACCGAAGTTCGTGACATCATTATCTGAATCTTCGAAGTCTTGAAAATCGTTCGCTCCTATAAAATTTTCATTCTTTAAGGGAGATTGTATTTTTTGATGTTCATTTTTTATTTGTCTTTGTTGATTAGGGGGGTTTGGGTTCCTTTTAAAATCCTTTTTGGGGTAAGAGTCAGCTTTGGCCTATTCGAGTTCCATTCTAGATATTTTATTTGACAGTTCTTTAATCACTCTAGCCATATCTTCCACCCTATCGTCTGAGGATCTATTGGACCCTGAAGGACCTGCTTGTTCTCTAAAGAGTTTGGTCTCTCGGATTCCAGTCTCTAATCTAGATTTAAACTTACCCAAAGCCATCATATTAGACTCTATTTCTACCGCATCGTCATGCATTCGGTTTAAGGTGGCTCCCCTTCTCTCTCGCAAAAGGAGTGCAAAATCCGACTCGAAAGCTCAGACGAAAGTCACTTTGGCCGCGGGTTGAGATGGTTTAACCTCGGCTGGGATTTTATTGTATAGTTTGTTGAATCTCTGAATGAATTCCATGAATGTTTCTGAGTTCTTTTTCTTCAAAGACCCAAATTCGGTTAAATAATACAGATGGTCTTTTCTCTCGCCCCATTGTCTGAGGAAAGCATCTTCCAAAGCGTCATAAGACAGGATAGATGCTGCGGGTGGGCTCCGAAACCAAGTTCGGACATGGACTTCGAAAGTTTGGACAAGAAGTCTCGAATATACATTCTCATGTTCGATACCGAAGATATCTATGAATTGGTCGAAAAAATTAATATGTTCGGCCGCGGTTAGATCCCCCTCCCCGGTGAATTTTGGTAATTTTTTTATGTAATTTTCTGGAAGATCGTGTAGAGGGATGGACAATACTAATGGAGCATATCTGGCTGCAACTTTCGCAAAAAATATGGGAGGGGGAGTAGGCCCTTGGCCTCCAGCTCCTCCTAGAGGGGCTCCTCCCCCTCCTCCTCTGACAAACCCTCCGCCTCCTCCTATAAACCCTCCACCTCCTCCTCCGACGGCTGCCATCATTGTTTGTGGAAAGTTGTAAAGGGGGTTTTGGAAAATTAAAAGGGAATCTTTAATTTCTTCGCGAAGAGGAAAATCCGATGAGGAAAGATAAGGAACGCGAGGACTCGATTCCTTAGATTTGCAAGAGATGAAATCGGGAGAACCGATGGGTGTGGGAAGCGAGTGTGTAACACACTCTTCAAAATTTGGTGAAGTCGGGAAATTCAGTTGAAGAAAAGTTGGTATGTCAAAAACCGACGAACTTTCAAGAGGGCCCTTTCCTTTGTGCACTAAGGGGACTGTTGGATGAATCTCACTCCTAACTTCGGAGCAGTTTGGCGTTGAATATTTAGCATCAAAGAGGGGACTGAGAGAATTTGAGGGCTTGGAATGACTCTTAGTCTTCAGTGAAGGGGTTTTGAGTTTGTAAACGGCAGCGGCTGGCTTAAAAGAGCCTCTTGCCTTTAGAATTTTTTTGGGATCGGTAACGGGCGTAATCTGCTTACCATCCAGGTTTTGTCTGGTATTCCTTCGATCGGATGCCAATTTATTTCTCATGGAGTCACCAAGTGAAAGATAAAAAGCCTTAAAAGGTGTGTACTCTTTGTTCACTATCAAAGGGTAACACTTTCAACGAAAAACAAATGTCGTTTTCCCAGGGAAAAAGATTTCGTAACTTCGGTCCCTGGCAACAGCGCCAGAAAGATGTTGTTCCTAAGTCTGTACTTAAGGCTTAGAAGTATAGTGTCAAGGAATCCGAAAGTGGGTAAAAGATGGAGAAAAGGATAACGTCAACCTTCGGTAAAGGAAACTAGGGAATATTTCTATGTTGGCATTGTCTAGCTTCCAACTGTTCCTGGATAGTTATATCTTGTTCAATGGCTGCCCATGAACATTCAAGTTCGACCCGATTAGTAGCAGTTTTAAGAATTATGTTGAAAAGGGTTAAGGCAATGTGCATTTGGTTCGATAGTCTGGGTTCGATATTAGGCTGTGTTGGTGCAGGGACAGTCATGGAGGAACAATAAGGTAGGAAAGACTTCAAAGAGAGATTAAGTGTTGTCTCAATTTGGTCGAATAAAAGAGAATTTACGGTTTTAGGAATAAAAATAGGGATGCAAATCAAAGGCTCTTTCCCGTAACTGTATTATATTTTAATAAAAGGTGTGAGGTGGGAGAAAAACATTTAGATGTCTATAGTGAAGGCTTCTACCAGGGGAGAATATCACAAATAAACAGAACAGGAAAATGTAAGGAAGTAACTGATGTAGCAGAGAATATATGTAGAATTCTGAAAATGCAGACTGGTCTTACACCCGCTGATAGCTGGTGCAGAGGAAAGACAATAAACAATTACAGAAAACCAAAATTCATTCGCTATAGTAGTGGTCGTACTAAAGTATAACTAAGCACATCAATTATGAATATGAAATGAAATGAATTATGAAATACAAAGAAACAAACTTGTAACATAGTTGTGACGGAATTGAGAATCTTCAGATTTGCTTGTATTAACTTCTCAAATGTAGAAAACTCTGTTACAATCGACACAAAAAGGTCCAGCCCCATTTATTTCTTTCTGTGGTATATTTATACAATTTTACAAGTAAGATAGAATCTCAATAGTCGCAAAATTTCGGTTATGACAGAGAAGAGAGAAATC
>JASDQU011248647.1:0-25489 GCA_032191745.1 Picea mariana | reverse complement strand
ATTTTTTTATGGTACAGGTTGATTATAGGTTGGTGCATGGTTAATGCACTTGTTTATGGTACATGTTGATTACAGGTTGGTGCATGGTTGATGCACTTGTTTATGGTACAGGTTGATGCATGGTTGATGCATGGCTCAGATTTATTGGTACAGGTTTAGAACGGTATATCTCACAGTGATAGTGTGACAGTGGTTCCATCATTCTACTTCTACTTCAGGGTGGCAGGATGGGGCAATGACAGGTGGTTGTAGCCACCTTCCGATTGTAGCCGGAGAACATTGGGGGTTGTAGCCTCCTTCTGGTTGTAGCCAGATATTTGGGGAGTTAGAGCTTCCCTCAGGTTGTAGCCTGAGAAACTAGGAGGTTGGAGTCCTTCCAGTTGCAGCTGGAAAACAAAGGAAGTTGGTGCTTCCAATGAATGTAATTCTTCAAGACATATAAGAAAAAGCATTCCATGGTTTTCTCCCGATTTGGGTTTCCATGTAAAACACTGGTGTATTGTGCATGTGTGTGATTGTTTATTTATTACTGCTCATTATTGGATAATAATTCTACATTGATATAACATTTAAAGAAAAAGGATTATAATTACGTTATTATTGATTCACCCCCCCTCTCAATAATCCAACATACACCTCTGTAACTCCTCCTCTACAATCGCGGAAAAGAGTCCATCGTCCTCTCTAGCCACTCTGTTTTTTTAAATGTAGAAATACAGAAAAAATACAATGGACATGAAGAAAGTTAGTATGCAGGAAGACATGTAAAACAAAATAAACAGAGTTCGAATTTTTTCAATGTAGCGGCACAGGAAATACAAATGACATGAAGATAAGTTATCATGTAGGAGAGTACATAATATTTACTTGCAATAAATTAGGTGAACACGTATACAGACAATAAATGAAATACAAAACAACGAAATATGAAATAACAGTACAAGAATGTAAATTTGTATCTCCTCTTCCACCGCTGCAGTTAAGACTCCTTCGTTTTCTCCAGCTATTATGTTTGTTTGAATGTGGGAACACACAAAATACAATGAACATGAATGGAAGTTGGTATGTAGAGGAGAACAAGTAATATGTATATACACTAAATGAGAATCAACGAATAGAATAAAAGATAGTTAGAAACATGAACCTTTGCTTTTCTCCATCCATGGTTGTAATTATATAAAGTTTTCCTGTCCAAAATATATTACAAGTCACAAGATATTAAGAAATTGCATCACCATGGCTAAATGATTTTGGTTTTCTATAGCAAAGTATCTAGATATGCTTCAAGACATGGAAATATAATTTTGCAGTATCGTTGGTGTACATCTCATATTTCAAGTACAAGACAAATTGTATCGTCGTCACACCAGTCTGTGTAGAGGATAAAGAGGTTGTATTGTAATATGGGCACATTTCACCATATATAGTTAATAAGTGTGTTTTGCACATGTTTTATCTTAACAAAAAGACAGTGGAGATTGTAATTGCACATGTAGTTGTCCAATCATTTCTTATGCCACTATTTTGTATCATGTCAACACTGAAGTATCCTAGAATGATAATGGTTTCATCCAAATGTAAATGGTGTGATGCATTTCAGAACACATTGATTGTGCTAGCAATGTTGCATGCCAAACAACATAGAAACTTAACACTGCAATTTGCAATCCACGGAACACTACTCATGGTAGAACCATCTCAGTATCATTTTTCTTCTACAAGAACATTTTAAAAAGACATGTGGGTATGGTCAAGAACTAGGAAAACGAATTGGAGCAAAATTTAATAGCAGGACAAGCGGGCACGGAACATGCGCCAGATATCGACTTCGATAGACACGGTAAACAATAGAACCACAAGTCCACTCGCAGGTGCAGGACCTGAACACCGCAAAGTGCAAAAAAAAAAACTAGCTCCAACTATCATCGTAGGACCCTAACCCTACAAAGCCGAAGTAAACAAAAGAAAACAACAAGCAATAAACCAGCGAGCAAGCATGAACATGCCCAACTGCAGCCCCAAGTCCTGAAACTCGTAAACATGAGCCAAACAACAACAAGCAATAACCGACGAACCAACGAACCAGCAAATAAACAACAACCATTAAACCAGTAAATGACATATGTATCTCCAACAATTACCAAACTGCAGCCTAAGCACAGAAGGAACTGGAAACATATGGCGAGCATGCTAGTAAAAATAATCAAACATCCTCACTTGCAAACTGTAAACAATGAACATCAAAGAAAGAATAGAAAATGAAATTATAGCATTCAAACTTACTTCGAAACGATGAACGACAGAAGCACAAGTTGACTTGTGGATGCAACACTTGGACCTCGGAAAGTAAAAAAAAAACAGATCCAACTACGAATGCAGGACCCCAACCCTGCAAAGTTGAAGTAAACAAAAGCAAGCAACAAGCACCAACAGGTCCAACCACAGGTGCAGGTCCCTAACCTTGCAAAGTTGAACCAAACAACAAAAAGCAGCAATCGACGAACCAATAAACAAGAAGCACCCACCAACCAGTAAACAATGTATGTATCTTTAACAATGACCAAATTGCATTCTAAGAACATAAGAAGTATGAAACATACAATGCATATTCAAATGGCGGTGGACAACAATATTGTCCAAATTCACTGCAACATTATATGGAAAAATTCGAGGAAAAATGTATTCTGAGAAGCTTATTTAGGTAAACATTTAAGGTTGTCAGGTTGTTTAAGGGCCTCACGGTATGCAAACATTTAAGTTGTCATGCATGTTTCAGGACCTTGCCCTATGTAAACATTTAAGCTATCAAACTTATTCAAGCACCTCAAAAAAAGTGTCAATGCTCTAAACCTTCGGTATGTAAACATTTCAATACAAATACAAATGACTAAGCTCGCAATAAGACCTACAATATATTCTCCAATAAAACGACCTCCAATAGATTCTCCAATAAAACGACGACATATCATTTTATTTTTTATATATATAAAAGATAATATTTTTACTTTTATAATACAAACACTACAAATATGCTAAAATTTATAATCAAAAGAAATATTAATATGAAGTCCACTGATGAATATAATCCGTCTCCACTAATAATATTAACCAAATCGATCCGTCGTTTTCCGTGCGACTTGACTGGGTATTTTTTAATCCAACCAATTTAGCTCTTTCGCTAACATTAACGCGTTGATTGAGTCTCCACTCTTCACCCACGGATAGACATTAACGCGTTGCTTCTTCTCTGAGAAGCGCTGCGCTGCCGTGTTAAGAGCCCAGCCGACGCAACCATGGGGAATTCAAGTGCAGTACAATGGCAGCATCACCATGAGCAGAGCTGTATTTCGGCCGTTTTCTCCTTTATATGGTATAGTTTCGGCATGAGAAGGGGACCAATAGAGCATAAGCACGAGCAGGATGTGCATTCGAGAAATCTGTCGGAGTTGCCAAAGAGATGTATAAAAGCCATTCTCTCCTTCACTACTCCACGCGACGTTTGCAGATTGGCAGCCGTGTCTAGACTCTTCAGATCTGCGGCAAATTCCGACTCTGTCTGGAGCAAATTCATTCCTCCGCAATGCTACCAGATCCTACCTCGTGCCGTTACGAGTTGGTGGAAAGGTGGGCTTCTTATAGATGGAGTGACGATTGAACCCTGTAAGCCCACTTGATGGCATTGATTTTGTATATCACAGTGTTGTTGTTGCGTGGATGTTGTTAGTTTTTCCCTTTTCTCTTTGGTGGGGTTTTAGGTTTTCATTGGGAAGTAATAGCAAGGGATCAAATTTGAAAGGTGGGGTTATATTTGAAGTTGATGGTTTGTTCTATCTATGTTGTTAAGTTAGTGTCAAGTTATACTTTGATCTTTAAGTTAAAAAAAATAATGTTTTTCATTTGGACAGAAAAAAGGGAAGATATTATGAGAACAAAATTAATGCATGTTATATTATTATGTTTTAATATTAATGGTTATTTTTGTATATTGTGAGTAATGTTAAACTATCCTATTTTTAAAGATTTTATTTAGAGATTTATAAAATTTGATATCTATAATTTGTAAGTTAATTTTGGAGTATAATTGTAAAATAAGTTGAATGTATTTATAGTAATTTTAATAAAGACAAATTGTTTTTTATATAGGGATCAATATAAAAAAACATTTTTCAATCCAAACAATTTTTATATAAAACTTAAAACATTTTGACTATTCACTTTTTGAATCTTTAAAAAAAAAACTTAATGCTTAAAAGATATCTTTTATATTTGAATGAAACAATCTTATTTCTAACCTATTCAATAAGTAATATATAGACATTAATAAATATTATAAAATATTTTTCACTCTGCAACTTTAAGAGGTTTTTCTTAATAATTTTATATTTAGTAATATCAAATATCACAACTTTAAGAGGTTTTTCTCAATAATTTTATATTTAGTAATATCAAATATCACATTGTTTCATAAATATATCCTAAAATATTTCACAATTGGAATCTCAACTAGAGATTCATGTCTTTTTATGGGATACTTTGAAGATACTTTGAGCTCATTAAGAGTGGTCATAATGGTGAAAGTGAAAATGAATGATGTTTAGATATCCAATTTTGACATTGTTAAGCTATTTATTAAAAGTTATAGTTATTAAAAAATATGAAACTATGCTATGGAAAATATGTCATTTTCTTATTGTAGTTGTGATTAATTGTCACAATGTAAATTATATTCATATTTACTTATGAATATTGGGTTCCAATGGTATAAATGCATAATCATGTTCCTATGTTACCAAACATAATATCCCTTGAATATTATTTCAAAAACTCATACATTAGAAATTCATGTAAAAACAATCTCAAAACAAGTGAAATACCTCTTAGAAATGTTTTAATATATTAGTTGTATGAATTAGAAAGAAAAATTTTATAGTAATTAAGAAACACTTAAAACTTGTAATAATATATTATTTGTACATAACTTTAAAAAAATAAAAGTAATGTGCCTACTCTATGCATTTAATAGTTAAACTAAAAAATGTTTATTCAAGAAAAAAATAATATTATTATGACATTAAAGATTATAATAATTGAAACTCTAAAATATTTAAAAAAAAAACAAACAATATTTACAAAATTGAAATATAATATTTGAAACTGAAATAGTAAACAATAATATTAATAAAAGTTGCTGGATATTTAAAACTATGTGTTTAAGAAAAAAATAGTATTATTTAAAACTATCGTGGTGTTCTCGCTGCTCCTCCTCCTGTCCAACTTCAGTCTGCTCTATCTGTGGCCACTTATGGGGTAGAAGAATTGCATTCGACGCCCATGACTCTTCTGAAATAGCAGGTGCATGTTGTCTTTGTGGATGCTATGGGAGATATTACAGTTGATGACGAATGGACCAAATATGCCCAGTGTTTCTGTTGAAAACCCGCAAAACTATTGCCATCTCCTTATTTCGTCTAACTTCCCGAGTTTGAATTTTTTGTTGAAGTTAGGCATTCATATTCCTTAATTTCACAATTTCTCCCTGTTACATTCTTACTTGTTTCTGTAGTGTGTTGATGGTGCAATTGTTGCATGCGCATGAGTCTCTATTGTGTCGCCACATGTTTTGAGGCCTTAGAACATTGTATATTTTCATTCTATGCTCCAAAAACCTATGTGAACTCCAAAGGTTGATACTATTATGTCGTCTTCCTCGCTTTCCTTAAAATTTGTTGTCACCACCTTTCATATCGTGTATTAGCTTCATTGAATTCAATTCCCATGAACGGAAGGACAACGCCATGGTTTGAAATGATAACAAACAAGGACGATAAATGACTCTTGCCTACGCAGTTTATTCAAAAAATGTATCCATTGCTTGTGTTACATCGGTGATTTGGACATGGAAACTCGGGAGGAATGATTGTCTCCATGGCGATAATGGCAGGCACGACGTTAATGGATGAACTTTGATGCGACGGGAGTGAGCATGCTTGTGAGAGAGGATGTCGTGTTTCCATTGTTTGGATGTGCCATATGGTTGGTCTGAACATGCCTTGATGTGGATTCTAGGTCTGCCATGGGTCCCAGAGATCTTATGAGTTGTGTGACGCACTGGACAATAGGGAGGAGTGGTTCCTAGTCGTTCTTGGAAGATTGATTTAATCACCTGGTGTAGAATTTTGTTCCACAAACTTACACACATGGTGCCACTTCTTTCTCGCTTAGGGAAGAAGATCACATTTGGTCTCGTTATTGACTTTTAAAAGACTTTGTTCCAATTTCTTTGTTTCCTTGGCTAAAGAGTACACTAAAGAGTTTTGCATCCTGAGAACATGGTAATAACTAACCCTTTCAAATCTTTTCTCAAGTTCTTTGATACATGAGAATATTAAAGCAAGGGTGGGGTGGGAATTTTTAATGTTCCTTCGAAGTCCCTTAATTATCAAGTTAGAGTCCCTTATTACCACCAGTCTGACTGGACTTCTGTCAGTGATGAGGCACATGCCCATATAGACTGTCAACGCTTCTGCATTGTTGTTAGTGGATTGTCCTAATCCCCATAAAAATTCCATTAATTTTTTTCCATCAGAGTCAAGGATGAATCCCCTCACACTTGTTGCCCCTAACATAATTATAAAGATTACACCATTTCAAAATGGTTAATTTAACACAAATTATAAAGATTTCAATGTTTCAAAATTGTATAAGCATCGTCTATTAATTATTTATATGTAGTTGTGGCATTAGATATATCATCGAAGGTCCATCCATTAATTTGTTTTCAATATGAAATTAGATTTGACCAATGCACAGATGCATCTGCTAATTAATGTTTCTTAAGAGATTTGGCAGATGCACGCATGAAGGTAAAAAAAAAGTGTGTTTCTAGCCCTAAAATAATCAATAAATAACTATATAAGGTAATTAAAAATTATATTTACATTTTTAAATATGGTAGATCATTTAATTTCATTTATGGAAATGGTGGATATAGTACAATTTGTATGTAATGTTGAAATATTGTAACTTCGAAGAATATTCTAATTATATTTGAGTTATTATCTTATAGATCTAATCCCCTTTTGTGGATTGGTCAAACCATATTTATATGGTGGTATTTGTAAAGTCATCCCCTAGGGTTTATAAAGTGGTTTTAACCACTCTTGGAAGAAGTTGGCCCTACTAAGTGAAGATACATAACCCTAGCGCCTCCTCAACTAGTATTTATAAATAAGGATGACACCTTACTTGTTCATTCATTCACTCACTCACCCATCTAGTGCGCATCTTTTGAAGGAAGTTGCAGTTGCGGGAGGAAGGAGACGAGAGGCACATGCCCAGTCCTAGTTTATTCTTGGTGTTTTGGTCTTAGTCTTGACATTGTATTGGCAATCTATTATTGATGAAGTTTTGTTGGGTTTTCTCCCCCATGAGGGTTTCCTGGGATAAAATGTTGTGTACCTTGTGATTGTGTTTCTTTCAGTGATCATTTTTATGTTGTTGTTTTGGAAATGCATTGAATGCTCTAGTAAATTGAAAAGAACCTAATAACAACAATAATCTTAACATGTAATAGGTGGCAATTTGTGGAAACACAATTTTCTTAAATCTTAATATATTTTTATTTTATGAAAAATAGCTTTCAAACAATATAAAATTGTCATATCATAAAATTGGAATACAATATTTTGAAATTTTTCAAACAATATTTTATAATTCTCAAATATTTAATTTAATACATATATATTTCAAAAATATTGTAAAATTATAGTGTAATTCTTTTATCCAAATCCATTCTAAATCAATTCCAATATACTATGCCCAAGGTAGGTATAAAACAAATTCACCACTCGAGAAAAATTCACAATTAATGTAATGTAATGGAGATCAGTAACCATAAGTGTACCAATCTATATCCAACATTGAGATGAGTGTCTAGGTGTACTAATGTATAGGAGTAGGCTAACTAGGGAGCAATCTTCCCTCCTAAGTTTCGTTGTTAAGGGAAAAAAACAGGCCTAAATCTGGCCAGATTTTCAAGGGTAATATGATTTTCACATGGATCAAAGTTCCATGCATTTTAGAACCTTACCCCAGAGGTTTTGCCCCATTTTAAACCAACCCAGATGCTCAGAAAATCGATCTGAATTGGCTGGAAATTTAAAAGAGGACCACCGAAATACCTGTTAGAAAGATAACTCGGGAGGGAAGATTGCTCCTGAGTTAGCCCACTCCCTAATGTATATACATGTAAAGATAAGGCTCCCTAATGTATATACATGTAAAGATAAGGGAAATAAATTATATAGCACGCAATATTATACCACATTGAAATCCATAAAGATATTATCTTATTTTGAAGTATTTATTATTAAAAATTAAATATTGACAAGTTGTAAGAGTGAGAGCTCTTCATTTGCAATATATGGAAAAAAAAACATTTATTTTTTTTTAAATTTCTTTTGTAGTGAAATAATTTAAGGTCCTTTTATGATGAGTTAAAGAATTCTAGAAGGGAAATGAAAGCTTACAATTTGACACTCAAATTTCTGGTTTCATTTTTGTTAATGGGATTTTGATTATAAATAAATACTTTGTTCAAATTCAATTAATAGCAAAGAAATAAATGTTATTTAATATCGTTTTTTGGGATTAACTGGGTAAACCAAGTCATTAATCTATGATCCAGATTTATGTTAAAATATATATTTTTGAATTTAAAAAATTAAAAAGAAATTGTATTTCAAATATATAAAGTTTATTATTTTACAAATATATAATATTTACCTATCAAATAGGCAGTTTATTTTTCTTCTTCTTTGTTTAAATTCAATTAATAGCAAAGAAATAAGTATTATTTAATATCATTTTTTGAGATTAACTAGTAGAGTAATTCATTAATCTATGACCCACATTTATGTTAAAATATATACTTTTTGAATTTAAAAAATTAAAAAGAAATTATATTTCAAATATATAAAGTTTATTATTTTACGAATATATAATATTCAAGAAGGGTGGGGATGCATGTCAATATTAGTAAAAAAAAAGTAGTGGTTTACTCTAACAAAAGAAAGCATAACCAACATAAGTTCTACTTTGAAGGAAACATTTTGGAAGAAGTTGCAGACTACAAATACCTCAGAATTGACTTCAACAGAAATTTAAGTTGGGATGTTTGTAGAAAGAAAAGAAATTTAGGGGGTTGGAAAGCATTTTATGCTTTTCAAAACAGGTGTAGAGAGGCAGAGCTGTGGGACTGGAAAACCACTCTAACTCTTTTTGGGCTTTTAGTGATTCTCGTGATTCTCTACAGTTGTGAATTGTGGGCTAGCAGCACAACCGAGATGTAGTGGAAACAAATTGAGAAAATTCAGAAGCGTTTGATTACAAACAAATTCAAAATTAAAAGTGCAGTTCCTTATGTTATCCTGTTAAGTGAAATGGGGGCTGCTCCTATTGAAGCAATTGCTATGGTGCGAGTCATAAGGTATTTGAAAAACATTGAGCAAATGGAAGAGGGTAGATGACCTAAGGTTATGTTTAGTGATAGATTGTACAAAATAAAGAAGACTTGGATGGGGAAAAATAACAAATGGTTTAATAAATGGGGCATTTTCTTGAGCATGTGTCCTACAAACAGTAAAGAGATAAAAAAATTTGTTATGGATAAGTTCCACAAACATACTTGGGAGAAAGAGATAGGGAGAAAGAAGAAGTACTACATTGAAGAGTTTAACCCCACTGATAACCATCGACAAAAGACGTACATAGGGGGCAATATTTCTTGGAGATCTAAAATTATTATTGCTCAATTAAGGACTAATTCTCATCAACTCCGTTGTGAAACAGGGCGCTGGAAAAGGCCAAAAGAAATGTCGGAGGAAAGAGTATGTACTTTGTACTCTTCCAGAAAAGCGGAAACAAAAATACATTTCATTTTAGAATGTGAGGCCTTCAAAGATAGCAGGGAAAAGTATATAGGTATTCTGGCAGCTAGTTCTTGGGATAATCTATTCAACGAAGAGTTTGTCGAGAAGCTGGGAGCGGTTATTATAAAACTTCACAGGAAAAGTGTCGAATACAAAAGTCAGATGGAAAAGCAATTTGTCCCATAGGATATTTTTAGCCTCGTTGACATTAAAAATACTTTCTTTCTTTCTTTATTTCTCGTCAAATCGACAATTAGGTTGAGTCGAGCATGTACCCTGTGACACGGGGACCTCCAAGTGCACCACTACATGCCACTCCATGTGTGTTACCTTTAGGTGCACCACTACACAACCAAGCATGACACACAATACATCGCATACGCCAAAGCATGACACATGGGGCATCGTTACATGCCCCAAGCATGACACACTATGCATAGTTACATGCCCCAAGCACGACACAAGGTGCATCGCCACACGCCCTAACCACAATACATGGTGCATGGCTACATGCCTCAAGAACGACACATTGGTAAGTGGAGGTTTCGATCATATGATGTCACACCCCAGGGGCTTATCAAATAAGCAGGTTTGTTCATTTCGCACGACACATTGGTAAGTGGATGTTTCAATCATATGGCTTCACACTCCAGGGGCCTATCAAATAGGCAGGTTTGTTCATTTCGATTATATTGGAATTTTTTTCCTCCTTTGTTTTAATTTCTTTATTAATAAATTTTTATTTATTTAACTTTTATGATTATTAATATGAACATTGATATTGAATATTCCTATTAATTTTAAATTTTAATGTTATTAATGATTATTAATATTAATAATCTACATGAACAATTTTATTATGAATATTAATGTCGTTGCAATATTTCTACAATTAAACTGATATTATTAGTTGTGAAACCTTTACTCTCAAAAAAATATCAATGTTGTTAATTATTATTATTAATTTTTAATATTATTTTTGTTGTTAATATTATTAATGATTATAATATTATTAGTATAAATTTTATTTTATTATAAATATAGATAATTTGCTAGATTAATTTTAGGCATATACATATACATAATATTGATCATCTACAAATTGTGTGTAATGGTTCACGACTAAAACTAGTATAGATTTATCTTAACCTTGGATCTATCAAGTGCATTAGAGGGATTAGATCTCTTGATGTGCAAACATTTCCTCAAGTTTTTCACTCTAAAAGAGGTTTTCACCTCCATAAATTTGATCCCTATAAGATCTTTAGATTTGGAGGTGCAAAGCTTTCCTCAAATTTTACAGTCTAAAATAGATTTGCACCTCAAAATCTAGGCACTTGATAAACCTAGAGTTAAAATAAATCTAACTAGTATATATAGTACACATCACTACTAATCAATTTATATGACATAGAGTTCGAGGTTAAGAGGCTCACAAATGGGAAAGTTAAGGACATTGAAGGTTACCAAGCTGAAATTTTTAAAATAGGAGGGCCAATCCTTATCCTTCACATACACAGACTCTTCAATTTAGCAGTTAAGCAAGGCTTCCCTAAACCCTGGACACAAAGCCTCATTGTTCCTATTTTTAAAAATGGGGATAGAAATATTCCCTCTAATTATAGGACCATTATGATTAGCCCAATTTTAGCCAAGCTTTATGGAATGATTTTGGAAAAGAAGATTAACATTTGGCTAGAAAGTCACGGTAAAAGAGCTAAAGGCCAAGTTGGGTTTAGGAGATATCATTCAACTTTGGCCTTGTTGGCACAGGGGCAGACCCAGGGTTCAACACTCAAGAGCGCACCAACAAAGCCCTAACTACCGGCCCTTTCGGCAACACCTGTGAAGCAAATGAAGTCTCACCCGAGGTAGAGGTAGGGGTGGTTGTAGGACTCAAGTGTCTGCAACCTTAGCTAGGACACAGATCTGTGATTATATCACTTATAGAGTACTTAGCATAGATCATTTATCAATATTCAACCCTTATTATACTTCGCAGATAGCATAGAGCATCGCAACATTCACTTAGATCTAAGGTATTTCAGCACTTAGCAATAGTAAAACAGATCAGATCTAGTAGATTAGCACTAAGTATCTTCATACATGTCAGTTCTAACATTCATACACCTCTATAAGCACAAAGAATAAGTAGATCTATCTAAATATATCAAAGAACTTAGCAAAAGAAATGATAAACACATCAAGTCAAAGCACAAAGCATAACACACAGATTTACGTGGTTCACCCCCACCCTGGGGCTACGTCCACCAACTCTTCTTCTTTATTCGTATCTTCGATCGGTTATAACACATAACCACCAAACACCTTCTTCGCATAGGATAGAAGATCTGTGCAGCTAGATCCTTCTTCCTTGCGCTACAGCACAAAGCCTTCCACAAATCCTTACAATGAATTGCACTTAGCACTGCAATTTCAACAGTATGCAGAGAGCCTACTCAATCACATAGATTACTTGCACATAGCAATAATTACCATCACATAGATGTCGATCTATCCTCTAGCTCACTAGCTTACTATTTATACATACAAAATAGGTCTAAGCATGGGTAAAACCCATGGGCCAATATCCCAATCCCGTTACATATTCCCAAAAACCCAAACTAGACCCAAAAGTGGGTTGATATCTCATGATCTTTGCTTCATGTTGCGTTCCTCCTTCGACGGTTGTCGAAGTCCCAAAATAGGTCAATATGACCAAGTATCTCCCAAAACTTGGTCAAGGGCCAACAAGACACCAACACTCACCTGTGGTGTGTCCTGAGTCACTCTGGTCTGAGCAATTATACCTCGAATGCTTCAAGCTTCTTTGACCTGTTGTTCTTCTATGACCTCTTTCTCAGTGAACTCCTAGATCACTGCGTCATTCACTGGCCTTTCTAAGCGTTATTTTGTGGTGATGATGATCTGTTCGAGTTCGGCTCCTTGGCTTTCAAATTCAGTGAACAACTGACATGCATTTTCTTGCACTGATTGAAGTCATTGAGTGACTTCCATTACTTTATTCTTAATCATATGGATCTGCTATTGGGCGGTGCGTTTCTCTTGAAATCTCTCCATTCTTTCTACGGGTGATAGGGCCTTCAGCTGCGTCTGTAGATTTCCAGCTTCATACTTTGCCTCTTGAAGCTGCAAATCCAATTTATATAACTCTGGGTTTTCGCTGAGGTTCTCATATGTCTGGGCATTGCGGCTACACAGTTTCTTTCATTCCAAGGCAAGAGATTTCAATTTGTCAACTGCGTTGTGGCCAGTTATTTCTCTTTGGTCTCTGATCTCTTGTGGGGTTTCAGGTACTATGCGAAGCTCTAGATCTACAATGCGTTGTTGTAGCTTCTGGATCACGTCTTTGAGCTGTGCCACCTGCTGTGGGATTATTTCTTTGTTCTATACCTCAATGAATGTCACAGAGAGAAGTTCTTTGTTGATCGCTTCCTTTACCTCTAGTTGCTCCACCATCAACTATTCCTTTCCTTGTTGTAGTTGTGCTTTCTCATCATTCCATTTTGCTTGGAGAGAACTCTTTTCTTGTTCTACAGCACTACGTTGTTCTACAAGTACTCCCTGTACTTGTGTCAAAGCCTGGATGGATTTCTCTTCTTCATATTGTTCTTTTCGAAGTCGAGCCTTGACTGAATCTAGAATTTGGTGGAGTTGATCTGGCTCATCTCCTTCTTCTGGTGTTCCAACTGACAAGGGCACAGTGGAGATTGCGTGCCTCGATTGAAGTTCCTGATGCACTCCTTGGAGCTCTATCTTGATCTGACTATACATCACCTCTTGTTTAGTCTCTTGCTTCTCTACTATATCCATCGTAGCATCATTCAGAGTTGCGACGATGAAGTTGAAGTCCTCTGGGGTCAGTGTGGTCTGCAGCTTAGTCATGGGAGCTTTGGACTTCTTCCGGGAAGAAGGTTTATAAGGTGAACCCTTCCTCTTCTTCAAAATATATTCTTCATCTCCGTTCTTTTGTTCGACTTCCTCTAAATCTTCACCATCACCCTCTTTCTCTGTTCTTATGGAAGCAGTCTTCACCGAGGCACTTCTTAAGTCTTTTACTTCACTGATCTTTTGTCGCATGCTAGGTCCAGGTATATCCTGCACAATTTCTGGACTGTCTACATTAGATATCTCCACAAGGTCAGTTGGAACAAGGAGGTTCGCTGACCATTCCTTTGTGATCTCCTCCATATATTATTCTATTAATTTATAATAGAACTGTAATTTTTTATTGTGCTCATCAATGCACCCTATGATGTAGAGAAAGTGTATGTCTGTGTTGAACTTCATCATGGGCCGAAACCTATGGAGGGTGTTCGGAGTGATGTGTGATGTAGCCTGGATAGCTACTGTCAACTGATTATAATATGAATGAAACACAACATTTGACTACCATTTCTTATTTATATCGTTCGAGTACCATAGGGTACTAAACTTTGCAGCCAACTGTTCAAAGGGGTCGATGTTCAGGAAGGTCGCACCTTCCGACATTTCCCATGCAATGAATGCGATGAGTATGAGAAGCCATTTGAAATGGAACTCATACCCTTGGTCCTATGCTTCCCTGCAATCATGATATAGATGGTTTACAAGGTACTGTGCCCAATTAATCTGTACACCCTCTGCGCACTTTCCTCCGAGGTCGACTACAAATCCATTCACTTGGGTGGGTCGATTTTTGCAAAGTAATTTCCCAGCAATTAGTTGACAGGATAGGTGCACCACGTTGTTCTGGATAGAGGCTACCCTGTAGCCTCGTGTTCCCTTCTCAACGTTGCCATACGTACTCTTTATCTTATGCACAAGAGTGCGATCCGTGGTCTTTTCGGGGTAAAAATCCTGTGGGTTAGGGCCCTGTATGCTCAGCCCAGTGATCTGATGGATCAAGGTCGGATCCACTGTGATACATCGATTTAGCCATAAATATCATCCATGGTAACAAGATAACAACAAATTAACACATGCGTTCACTTATTGATGTCGTCCGAAGTGTGGGATCTTCATAACATTAAGCAGGGTAGATTGCGCAAGGTTATGGGTCCAAGGCTGGGGGATAATATTTGAATTCTTGCCTTTTGTCTTGGTTAGATACTTATGCAAGGCAAGCATACTGTAATCTTTATGGTCTCCAAGGTTGAAGTCACTAAAATTCAGCGCTTCTATCTTATCCTGGTCTGTACGAACTATGTGTATCCCTTTTGGGAGGTACGCAGTGACCAAAGCATACTCAAAATCCCTGGGCACGCTGTCTTTGTTCACTGCGCTGCTCAGAGGAGGTATATACACAGGTAAGATGATCGAAATCAACTTTGCATTTTTGATATCGTCTCTATGCTTCGTTCTCATCTCTGTCACGGTTCTGGAGGTGCCTGATCAACAAGAAGTCAATGGAGAAGCTTGGAATCCTCTTGTCGATGATGCTTGCACACTTCCAGACATCCTTCCTTCCGACATGACTTTCTCGGTCTTGATATCAATGAGTACTTCCTTCGCATATTCTTCAAGTGCGCTAACCTCCTCGGACATACGCGCTCGGGGTTAATAATATCAGGTTCATGAAGTAATGTAGACACAGCGATAAGATGGAAAGCAAGAGCATAATGATCACTGGACAATCTTAATCAAGGTTGCGAGCTCAAATTCTCGATTTGGAAAAAGTTTTCTTCGTGCAAGGCGTGACGAGATATATAGGTGAGTCGATAATGGCTGGCTCACAACGGTCATGACCCTCCATTAACTCTTGCTTGATCCGTTATGGGGCTGCCCAACGGTCTGATGATGCCTTTTTACTACTTTTATGCCCATTCGGAGTGGCAGTCGAACAGATATATCATTCCCAACGGCTATATTGCTTTGTCATGGAAAAGTACTCTATGTTGATTTTTTGATATCTTGTCGAAGCTCCAATTCTGCAATTTTTCTTTCTACGAGGTCTCTTCTAGAACCTCCTGTAACTTTTTAGTATTAGCCCTTTTCTTTCTTAACTTTCTAGCCTTCTTTCCAGTGAGCTTTGTCTCGGTAATTCTTTTATCATTCTGAGTCTTTTATTCTTTGCTCCTAGTTACTTTGCACTGTTGAAATTTTTTCCTAGGGTTCTTGTGTAATACTTCTTCCTTATCTAGGATACATATTTCAATCTTTTGGGGATCCTCTATTGTTCTCTTAGCCTTGACATCCGATTTTCTAGTATTAACTATCTGTGATATGCTCTTTTGTTCCTCAATCAAGTGTGCGATCCTTTTGGTCATAAAGTCTTTTAACTCTTGCTTCTTTTGTTCCAAAACTTCTTCTTCCTCCTTTCGTCTGGCTTGATCTCTATCGATCCAAGGTTTTCCTATTAGCATGGTAAATGGGGCTCTGTCTTCAACACATTTAATAATCTCAAAGTCCTCTTCTGTCAAAGCTCCATTGACATTCATAGGTATCTGGGCGAGCCTTACACATAGGTTTACTAGATTTCCTCTGAATAAACTTATTCCTCCTAGGGAAGGGATCATAGCAGGCCTTCCTATAGCTCTCCAAGTTCTTTCTGGTATAATATTCATTTGTGTTTCTTCATCCAGGACACAGTCAATGTCGAAATCCCCTATTCTTGATTTGATGCATTCCTTATCTTTGAATATATCTGATAATATGATATGCCGGTGGTCATTCAAGGTCTCCTTCACTTGTATCAATACCTTCTTTGATTCTTGTTGTGGTTCTTCCATTTCTAGATCTGCCTTAGGGTTTCCTTGATTCAGATTCATTCCTTCAATCTTAGCGATCATTCCAGGGCAATCCAACACTTCATGGTCCATGGATTTGAAACAGAGAAAACTACGTCTTCTGCCAGTGCATTCCTTAGCAAGATGTCCTGGTCTTCTGCAACTGTAACAGAGGGTTAATCCTCGCTTTCTGTTAAATGATCCCCAGTCTTTTTTTCACTACGCACTAGGATCATGGTAGCTAACCTGCAACAAATTTTTTCTAGGATCCTGCATCTATTTGTGAGTCCAAACATTCTTTCTATGCATAGGTATAACATATCTTTCATTATTCTTATCATATATATTCATATCAAACCTTCTTTCATCTATTAATGCCCTAGTTTTTAAGCTAGGACATAATCTATCAAACATACCTAGATCCATATTCTAGAAACAAAAATTTCCACTTATATTACTTTTACATAGTACAAAGATTTCATATCTAGAACTTTTAAATATTATTACCTTTAAAAGAGCACAAAGCTTACAGATCTTACCTCTTTCAATCAAAATTTCTCTCTTTTACCTTTCTTAGAGCACAAATCTTTCAAATCCTGCTTCTTTTCTACAGATTTGACCTCCTTTCTTTTAGATTTGGCCTTCTCTCTTCAGATCAGACTTCTTTCTCTCAAATCTAACCTTATTTATTTAGTAAAAATATTTACAAATCAAGTAGAATACTGTGCACTAGGGCACAGATCTATGCACAGATCTTTCACAGTTTCAGGATGAATCTTTGCACAAAGCTTCGTCTTTCTTAGTTCCCAGCAATCGCAGTTTTAGGTCTCGGCAATGGAACCATTTGTTGGCACAGGGGCAGGCCCATGGTTCAACGCTCAAGAGTGCACCAACAAAGTCCTAACTACTGTCCCTTTCGGCAACACCTGTGAAGCAGATGAAGTCTCAAGCGAGGTAGAGGCAGGGGTGGTTGCAGGACTCAAGTGTCTGCAACCTTAGCTGGGAAACAGATCTATGATTATATCACTTACAGAGTACTTAGCATAGATCATTTGTCAATATTCAACCCTTATTAAACTTCGCAGATAACACATAGCATCACAACATTCACTTAGATCTAAGATATTTCATCACTTAGCAACAGTAAAATAGATCATATCCAGTAGATCGGCACTAAGCACCTTCATACATGTCAGATCTAACATTCATACACCTCTATAAGCACAAAGCATAAGTAGATCTATCTAAATATATAAAATAACTTATAAAAAGAAAGTATAAACACATCAAGTCGAAGCACAAAGCATAACACACAGATTTACGTGGTTCACCCCCACCCTGGGGTTACATCCACCAACTATTCTTATTTATTAGTGTCTTCGATCGGTTACATCACAGAGCCACCAAACACCTTCTTCGCATAGGATAGAAGATATGTGTAGTTAGATCCTTCTTCCTTGCACTACAACACAAAGCATTCCACAAATCCTTACAACGACTTGCACTTAGCACTACAAATTCAACAGTATGCATAGAGCCTACTCAATCACATAGATTACTTGGACATAGCAATATTTACCATCACATAGATGTCTATCTATCCTCTAGCTCATTAGCTTACTATTTATACATACAAAATAGGTATAAGCATAGGTAAAACCCATGGGCCAATATCCCAATCCCGTTACATATTCCCAAAAACCCAAAATGGACCAAAAAGTGGGCCGAGATCCCGTGATCTCCGCTCTGTCTTGCGCTCCTCCTTCGACGGTTGTCGAAGTCACAAAATAGGTCAATATGACCAAGTATCTCCCAAAAATTGTTCAAGGGCCAATGGGACCATCTTGTTACCTTTAGGATCATTGCAGAGGAGTTCCACAATAATAAAACCAATCTTTTTTGTTGTTTTGTTGACTTTAGAAAAGCTTTTGATTTGGTTCCTAGGAAAAACCTTTGGAATAGGTTGGAAGAGATAAAAGTGCCTCTCGAGTTGAGGGATGCTACAATAAGGATGTATGAGAACTTTATTGATAAGCTTAAAAACACTGAGGGTTGTTCAAAAGAGATTAACTACAATATCGGAGTCAAACAAGGTTGTCCCTTGTCCCCTACCCTTTTTGGCATATACATTGATAAGTTAGAATAATGATTGGAAAAATCAAGTTGTGTCGGCCCTACTCTCACTGGTATAGTCATCAATCTTCTTCTTTATGCCGATGATATCATTCTTATGGAAAGGACTCCCCATGATCTTGAAAACCAACTAAGAATCCTCAAGGATTTTTGCTCCAATATGGGTATCACTGTTAATAGCGATAAGACTAAGGTCATGCTTATTAAATCCAATAAGATCCCTTATGATACCTTTGTATATGACAACAACAACTTGGAGGAAGTAAATTCATACAAATATCTTGGAATTGATATTCACCACAAGCTCAATTGTAATTATAGAATTGAGAAAAGGATTATTGGGGGATGGAAATGTTATTATGGGCTTGAAAATAATTGTAAATTAGTTGATATTTGGAGTTGGGATAAGAAGAAACTCTTTTTTGAGACTCTTGTTACACATGTTATTCTTTATGGATCTGAAGTCTGGGGTTGTAGTATCTCTCGTGAATCCTAGAGAAAGATAGAGCAAATACAAAAGAATGTTATAACCTATAACCTCAAAATTAAAGGAAATAGGCCCTATCCCATCCTCTTATTAGAAACAAGCCTCTCTCCCATTGAGAGTATGGCTATGACTAGATACCTAATGTATAAGAACAAGTTAAACAACATGGAATACAAGAGGCTACCTAAAATTTCTTCAAAATCAAGTCATAACCGCCATCAACTCAAGAGAGGATCACATAAAAACACCCGGTCTTGGAAAAACTATTGGGGAATTATGGAAGAAACTATTTTGTAGAATAAAGATACTATTTAAAAAAATGTCAAATCAAAATTTAAGGAAAAAATGTGGTGTGATAAAGAGTTAGACGAAAAAAGAAAATTAAGGTATTATAAAAATGTAATCAACCCTAATCTAGAAGATCAAAATTATCTATCTGTTTTTCCAAGTGTAAAGAAAAAAATAAGTATTGCTAAGATAAGAACAAATTCTCATGAGCTCCATAGTGAAATTGGGCGTTGATCAATTCCTAAAATGCCATGGGATGAAAGAGTGTGTCACCTTTGTGACACTAAGAAGGTTGAAGATGAAAATCACTTTATCTTAGATTGTCTAGCCTATACCCATATTAGATCTCATTTTCAAAATATTTATTACACTACCAACCTTCCTAACCTCTTAACTCAACAAAAGTATGGTGATCTTGGAAAGCTTCTCTTAATGTTTTTCAAGCACAGAAACAAAATTCTAAAGAATCACAAGTAATCACTTACCCTCTTAAGGTCTGATAGACCAATTAGTTCTTAGTGGACGTTAATCATCATCATCATCATAGTAATAAAATTAACAAAAATTACCCAATACTATAATAATATATTATGTTCAATCTATATTATACACTATTAAATTTAACAAAAATTATCTAATATTATATTATATTGAAATTTTATCTATTTGAATATCATTACCACATTAAAATTAAACAATTATTTTTAAATAAAAAAAATATATATTATATACGCATCTCTTTAAAAAAAAATATCGATGATGATGATGACTAACATCCACTAAGACCAAATTGGTCTATCAGACCTTAAGAAGGTAAGTGATTACTTGCGATTCTTTAGAATTTTGTTTCTGTGCTCGAAAAGAATTAACAGAAACTTTCCAAGATCACCATACTTTTGTTTAGTTAAGAGGTTAGAAAGGTTGGTAGTGTGACAAATATTTAGAAAATGAGATCTAATATGGGTATAGGTTGGAAAATATAAGAGAAAGTGCTTTTCATCTTCAACCTTCTTAGTGTCACAAAGGTGACACACTCTTTCATCCCATGGAGTTTTAGGAATTTACCAACACCTAATTTCACTATGGAGCTCGTGAGAATTTGTTCTTATCTTAGCAATGCTTATTTTTTATTTACACTTGGCAAAACAGATATATAATTTTGATCTTCTAGATTAGGGTTTATTACATCCTTATAATACCTTAATTTTATTTTTTCCTCTAACTCTTTATCACACCACATTTTCTCCTTAAATTTTGATTTGATGTCTTTTTGAATAGTATCTTTACTCTACAAAATGGTGTCTTCCATGATTCCCCAATAATTTAGCCAAACCGGGCATCTTTATGCCATCCTCGTTTGAGTCGATGGTGGTTATGACTCGATTTTGAATAAATTTTAGGAAGCCTCTTGTCTTCCATGTTATTTAACTTATTCTTATACATTAGGTTTCTAGTCATAGCCATGCTCTCAATGGGGGAGAGGCTTGTTTCTAAGAAGAGGATGGGATAAGGCGTATTTCCTTTAATTTTGAGATTATAGGTTATAAAATTCTTTTGTATTTTCTCTATCTTTATCCAAGATTAACGAGAGATACTACAACCCCAGACTTCACATCCATAAAGAATAACAGGTGTAACAAGAGTCTCAAAGAGGATTTTCTTCTTATCCCAACTCCAAAGATCAACTGATTTACAATTGTTTTCAATCCCATAATAAGTTTTACATCCCCCAATAATCATTTTCTTAATGCTATAATTCCAATTGATCTTGTGGTGAATATCAATTCCAAGATATCTGTATGAAGTCACTTACTCCAAGTTGTTGTTATCATATACGAAGGTATCATAAGGGATCTTATTGGATTTAATAATCATGACCTTAGTCTAAACAATATTAACAGTCATACCCATATTCGAGAAAAAATCCTTGAGGATTCTTAGTTGGTTTTCAAGATCATGGGGACTCCTTTCCATAAGAATGATATCATCATCATAAAGAAGAAGATTGATGACTATACCAATGAGAGTAGGTCCGACACAACCTTCTTTTTCCAAGCAATCTTCTAACTTGTCAATGTATATGACAAAAATGTTAGGGGACAAGGGAAAACCTTGTTTGACTCTGATATTGTAGTTAATCTCTTTTGACCAGCCCTCAATGTTTTTAAACTTATGAATAATTTTCTCATACATCCTTATTGAAAAAACTCTCAACTCGAGAGGCACTTTTATCTTTTCCAACCTATTCCAAAGGTTTTTCCTAGAAACCATGTCAAAAGCTTTTCTAAAGTCAACAAAATAACAAAAAAGATTGGTTTTAGTATTTCAGAACTCCTCTGCAATTATCCTAAAGGTAACAATATGGTCCAGAGTTGAATGATATCTCCTAAACCTGACCTGACCTTTAGCTCTTTTACAATGAATTTCTAGCCAAAGGCTAATCTTCTTTTCCAAAATAATTCGATAAAGCTTGGCTAAAATCGGGCTAATCATAATAGTCCTATAATTAGAGGGAATGATTCTATCCCCATTTTTAGAAATAGGAACAATGATGCTTTGCATCCAGGGTTTAGGGAAGGCCTGATTGACTGCTAAATTGAAGAGATTGTGTATGTCATGGATAAGGATTGGCCCTCTGATTTTAAAAATCTCAACTTGGTAGTCTTCAATGTCCTTAGCTTTCCCATTTGCAAGTCTCCTAACCCCGAACTCTATGTCATCTAAAGAAACAACTTATTCCTTTGTAGGGACAATAGGAATGGTGTCCATGGCATTAGGGAACTCATAAATATTTTTAAGGTAGGAATTCCAATCCCTTAAGGGAATCCTATTATTTTCTTTAGTATTGCGTTTTAGAATTTGGCTCCAGAACTTCTTAGGATCCAGCTTATATAGTTGTGAAAGTTTCTCTTTCCTTGTATTGATATAGTACCTTTTTTTCTTTTTAATTAAAGCTTTGTATATATTGATCTTATCGAGTTTTAAGGACTCATTAGAAGCATCCCTAATGGATTTCCTAGAAATTTTACATTCTTTATCATACCAAGGGTTGGTCATTCTATTAATCTTTTTATAGGACACCTCGAAAGAGAACTTGTTAATAGAAGTGGTAAGGGTAGTTGTAAAATTATGATAGAGTTCTTCGATGTTTTCTTTACAAGTTAGGAGATTTAATTTACTATTTAAATCCTTTAATAAAATGTCAACTTTACTTTTTTCAAAGTGCAAATTCCTTTGATTATAAGAATTCTCTTCAATGGCGCTCCTATGCATGGAAAAGTTTAGAGTTAGGGTTAAAGGTTTATGATCAGAGTCAGGCTCATGATCATTTAAAAGGTCAAAAGTTGTTATTTGGTTGGAAACATGGATATCAGATATCACATAATCTACAACACTACTACCTAGCCCATGAATACAAGTCATCTGGTTGGATTTTGGCTACTTCATTACTCCATTGCAAATTATTAGGTCTTGAGAGCTGCAGAGCTTGACCAACTCAGTACCAAACTAATTCTCAATTAGGTTTTCAAAGCTTCTTTTGCAGCTATTAGATAAAACAAGGTCCTCATCTAGCCATAAAGGATTCTGGTTGGAGTCATTACTTAAAACAATAGCTTGCTTAGTTGCAGACCTAGCATTAAATTCTCCTAGAAGGAGGATATTACCTTCATTTTTCAAACTATAAATATCTTGTTCTAAATTATTATAGGGACAATTGTTATCTAGATTCTTTTTCTTATAAAAAGTAGAATTAATAGGTGTAAAATAACAAATTGATATATACATCTTCTTAGCATTGGTGTCTTAAATTTCTATCCAAATGTACTAATTGAGAGGGTCAATCTTATGAAGTTGAATGTGATGAGAAATTATCTTTCTAATATAAAAAGTTATGCCTCCTATCCCTCTACGGTGTGATTTTTTGTTCCATGCCGACCATAAGACAAAACCTTCTATGTTAGGGACCTTAGACTCTTGATGCTCCAAAGTTTTCAACTAGATAGATAATATCAATATCACTCGGGATCCAACTAATCATAGGACCTTTGCACCATGGAAAGCCACAACAGTTCCAAAAAAGGATCCCGAGTGTCCTAAATTCCTATTTATTATTATCCTTCTGGTCTCTATCCCTAACAATAGATTTTCGATTTCTAATTATTGCCTGTTTTCCTTCTTTCCTGGCTTCTTTTACCTTTTGAACGTCCTTCCTTAATTCAACTTGGTATTCGGGAATGAGGTCTTCATTTATAAATATTCCTGACCCTTTTAAGCTCGGAGATTTACTAAGTATGATATATTTATGGTCATTACAACTTACTTTGACATGGATCAACTTATATTTGTGATCAATTATTTTACCTAGCCTCTTTGCTTCTATGAGGTAAGTTGTATCAATTTGTGATTTATTATTTCATTATTCCTTTACTATTGTTAGTGTATCCTCCTCTTGTTGTTCTTTTATACCAAAAATTATGAGGTTGAAGGCTCTTTTATTACGCTCATGGTCCAGTTCGATTAGTTATTCATTTCCTCTTTGATGGGTTTGATATCCAATTTGTTTTCCATATTACTGAGGGTCAAATTGTTGGTGAGTTTTTTTTATAGATCTTTAATCCTATCTCTCAAGTTGTGATTTTCTTCAACCCCTCCTCCTTGGGTTGATTGTTTATGTTTTTCCATTTCTTGAATCCTGTCCTTCATTGTCTGCAATTCACTCTTCAACCCTAAGAATTTATCCTCTATTTGAGTTTGAATGGTATCTTTAATTTTTTTTATCAATCATTGCCTCTAGCTCTATTTGGAGTTTTACGTTTCTTTCTTCACTCCTTTTTTCTAATGTTTCTAACTCTATTTAGGTTTTTCCATCTCTCTCTCTTATCTTCTTTTTTCTGTTGATTCCGTATAATTGTAAAGGACCTCTAGGGTAATTTGGGGGGGGGCTCCCCCTGTTAGGATGAGTTTTTGGAACAAGTGGTGGAGTGCTCATATTGAAAAGAAGAGAACAAAAATGTAACAATTATTATTTTGGATTGACTTTATCTCTCAAATCAACTTTTACTTATGAAACTTAAAATAAAAAATAAATAAAATATATTTAAATCTCTTCACATTAATAGATTATAAACATATTTTAAAATAAAATTGAATCAAAGTAATAAGTGGCTCACCTCATTTCACATGTCCAATTGCTCAACCCCTTGAAGAAGCCAAAAATAATTTCCAAAAACCTCAAAGAAGTTCTGCAGAAACTACAAAGATTATTTTGGGTAAAAAAGGTAAAAACCATAGAGAAGTATTATTCCTGCTCAAAAGTGCAGATATATAATATTAAAGATAAAATATCTCCTTCAAAACAACATAAAATTATTATTCCTGTTGAAAACTGCAGAAATATAATTTCAAAACCGCATAGAAGTATTATTCCCGTTCAAAACTGGAGAAATATTATTCCCATTCAAAACGACAGAGATATAATTTCAAAACCGTAGAGAAGTATTATCCCCATTCAAAATCGCAAAGAAATATTATTCCCATTCAAAACCTTCATCCAAGATATGTAAGTACATAATGTACTTTTATTTTATTTTTATTAAAAAAAGAATTAACATAAAAATGGATGTGGATGTACTAATGCTTGCAAGCGGATGTTGTCACTAAAGTGAATATACCCTGCCCCATGGAAGCATTTCAATATTATAGTTTTGCTCATTTATGGGGGCATTTCAATATTAGCATAATCCCGAAGCGAGGTTAGGAAAAGTCGAAGTGAATTCAAATTATTATCCCAATTCAATCAAATATGTCAGAGTCAAGGTATTCATCCTTGGGGAGGTTCTAGTAGAGATTTTAATTTAAAATAAAGTAAAAATAGAAATAAGTGATAATGAAAAAACAAAATAGGTATATTTGTAATAATAGAT
>JASDQU011248645.1:24326-39787 GCA_032191745.1 Picea mariana | reverse complement strand
TTGTATAATCAACTATTATGGAATCAAACAAAAACCACCGTTGCACATAATGAATAGATTTGTAATTTATGGGTGTGAGGGAAATACTCCAATCCTTAGCTCATACTTGGGGAATATCACGAGTTCCTTAAATCCTTTGCCAAAGTATCTATACTTGTTACAATTCGACAAGAGAATGGATACTCTAGTATGCATAATTTCTAATGAAGACATCAAAAGGTAAGACACATTTTGTTATCCAAATTTTTATAAAGCCTTAGGAAGAGTTGATATATATATATTTCTTGTTTGCAAATATGTGGTCCAATATGGATTGGACTAAATTTTCACTTTCCTTTGATTTGGTTGCTTGCACCAAAATATCAATTTTCCTATGAAACAAAGTCATAAGTTGAAGATAGATTTTGGTAGGTAATTGAGCAAAAATTTGGATACAACACAACAAAAGAAAAATGACATCTTGCTTATAGTATCAATGGGCTTCATCGAAAACATCCATATCTAGATTCCAACTCAGATTGAGTACAAGGGCCACATAAGTACATGCAACAATTTCAGTTGGGGTGAATTATGGAACCTTTCTTTACCATACTTATATCACCTTTTTCTCTTTGTTTTCATACCTCATTGTTCCCTTTTCACCTCTTTATATCCACAACTATAACCATTTTGGATTAGATATCGTTTAGGTATACCTTGCTCTATTTTATTGGAAATTTAATGAATTTTGTAGTACATTTCGTAGAAATGGCGTCATTTGTGCCTAACTTGTAGATAAAGTTGCTACAGATCAGATTTATTCTATAAAATTCAAAGGAATGGTATGATATAGAAGAGATAGATTTCTACAAAACCTCATTTATTGTGGATCATATCCTAACAATAAAAGTATTATTTTATAGGGAACTTTGAGGTTCACCACTTTTTATAGATCTGCACTTGTTGCAACTCCTAATAAACAACACCATTGCTGCAAGTACCAATCAGAACTAGTGTCATGAATCCATGACAATGGGAATTCTACCTATCGCCTGCTACTAGTTTCCAAAGATCACAATGTTGTTATTGAGTTGCTACAAAACCTTGGACTAGCAACACAAGTTTCTATGTTGTTTGATCAATTTTCTACTATGATGATGAATGCGTAGATGCCTTTGAATATAGTTACAAAGAATCTCTAGAAGATTTAAGACTATACTATATTCCAACAATTGATTAAGTTGCTTAGTTATACTAGATGTTTTGTTTCATTATTGTTGTAATTGTGTAATTGAATAAGATGCTTTGTTTCATTTAATGGCTATGGCACATGTCAGTAGCCACTTGAATAATTAGTGATTCTTCAAGTGAGAAACTCATTATTTCCATTCAATGATTTTGTTAATCATTTAAACCAGAAATATACACTTGCCTCTTAGATAGAGAGAGGAAGGAAGAATAATAAAGAGATTAGAGATTGTAAAAAACAAAGACAAAGACAATTTTTTTTGTAGTTCTGACTTTTTCCTAATAAAAACATATTTTCTCGGTTTGTGTATGATAATTTGATCACTGAAGTAGACTGATAACTATAAAATCTTCTTCAATACCTTGCTCCACAGGGAAAGACCCCATTCTACAGGATCTTGGTGTTATTTTTCCTTTCTATTTATGTTTTTATACTATAAATTTATGCTTTACATCTGATTGCTTAAATGTTTGTAACGTCAAATTGCTTTCATGAGTTCTGGTTATATCTTAAAGAGTGTGAGTTTCAACAAGCATTAATTTCATTATTTACCAGTGAAAGATTCATTTATACAGGTCTCATGCTAGAGAACTTGTGAATGCCAATCTTCAGTTGTGTTTTCCTGTACAATTTATTTCCTTTCAATTAAATAAAATTGGGTTTCTAGATAGTTGTTAACAACATGATGAAAATTTCCAACTAAGCTCATTAATCCATGAGCCTTGCATACATTTTGCACAACACATCACAAGATTATAATATCTGAGTTGACAATTAAGTGCAATAGTATACTAGATGGCTTGCTAGGAATTAATAGGTTATATAGTGGACTCGTTAGGCACACCGATCACCTTAAATTATTTATGAGAATCCCACTTTAAATAGGACGATCCTTATTTAGTGAATTATATAATGGATAAAATGATTTCTCGTTTTCTTTTGGGAAATTTGAATCCTCCACTGAGTTGTTTCCTTTCTCTGGGCAAGTCGTTCCTCTTTCTAGACTTTGAATTACTACAAATCGATCTATGCATAATGCTCCCCGAGTGAGGATGTGGTATTATGAATCTGTATGATCCTCCTCTTAGTAATTGTATGTCCATATGGCATGTGTTAAAGAACGTATGCCCAAATAGGTAAGAAATTGACCTGGTAAATGAGAAAATGACTAAGGGAGAGTTCAATCGACTAGGTAAGAGTTCAATCAACCAAATAAGAGTTAAATTAACCAAGAAGGAATTAAATCAACTTAGGATAATGTGAATTCGAGCAAGGAAATGAAATCGATTAGGGATGAATTAAATTGACTAGCAAGTAAAAATTGGCACAAAGGGAGAATGTACGATCTATAAATGGTGAAGTTGTAGACTATGGGGAAGATTTGTGACTTGTAGGAGAGAGAAACTCACTCAACACGTAGAAATGAACCGAATTAGAAACTACTTAAACTATTTCAATGGATCTAGAATGAATTCCATTAATATCCTATCTCATAAATTGATGAACAAAGGAGAATAAAGAGTTGTTGGGATAGTTATCTTTCTCATGGAGACCATAACTATGAAATCCTCAAAACTAAAGTTGGTAAAGAATCCTTAGTGATTAAACAATGTAGGAAACCATTCAAATATAGAGAAATCCCATTAAAAATCATAGAGAGAAAAATAACATAGCATTTAACACAAGAAAGAGAAATCCATACAAAAATACACATCATTTACCCTAGAAACACAAAAGGGAAAACCAACTTTGAATATATGCTTAGTCTATTTTAGAAATCTATGGTTACAATGTTATTCATGACTCTCTATCCATCCTCATATCCTTAGCCAAAATATCCTTTAAGAGTGAAATTACAAAAACAAATAGAGAGATTTGGGGCAATGGGAAGGCCAACAAGCATGTCCTTTCAATTCCCATTCCTCAGTCCTATATCTCCTATTTGATTTTTCTTTTTCATTTAATTCTCTTATTTTTCGTCTCTTTTGTTCTATTCATTTTTTACATTATCATTTTCTTTCATAATTTTCCTAATCTTCTTTAATTTCTAATTTCAATTATAGGTACCGAGTCTTACAACCATACACTTGTTCATATTGATTTCATATCACACCTCCCCATTGAGAGGCATTTTGGTCTCCAAAATCTTGAAGAAAACTAATATGGATAAATTTTCCTTCTATTTGCTTCTCTGGAACATGGCTTTGATTGTGGCTCCTAGCTCCTGACTCTTTCTCATGGACACATTTCATCACACTTGTGGACATTTCGATCATTTTAATTATTTATGTTCATTTAGACGCAATAGAGGATTTTGGACATTTCTATTGTTGTAAAAGTGGATGTTTCATGGGATGTTTTCCCAATAGTAAATGAAAATAACTACATTACCGCTCTAATTGTAATCTAAATTTCCACAAAAAAAGAAAAAATGTAAAATTGTATAGTAAAAAAATGCAATGTTTTGGTGGAAACTTGTGTTGTAATTTGCATACGATCTTCTCTAAAATATAGTAATAATATACAAATATTTTGAAATCCATTAGGAGGACCAAGAAAATATTTCCCAATTAGTTGAATGATAGTTTAATGGCAATGGAAACATGTAGTAATCATCGCATCCAATAGATAGGCCAAAAATAGGTAGTTTCTAGTGAAATCATATAACATTTCTTAGTGTACACCAAATATTTTTATGTGGCTATGCTAGTTGAGAACTCAAATATTAGTGCATATGGAAACATCTGTGCATATGGAAACATTTGTGAATAATAATCATAATCACAACAAAAACACACATTATTTTTAATATTCACTTTAATATCAATATCAATATAATAGTAATAATAATGTTAAAAAATATTGATATTAATATTATGGTGAAGACATAGGTGGATTTAAAAAAACACTAAATTGATATATGAGATCCTTTTGTTTGTGGGATAAAGGACTTTTAATTTCTTAGTTTACCAAGGTGTACATACCCTACCCCCTTCCATATTTGAAACTATGATATTTATGGAGGAAACAATTATTCTTAATAATAAAATGTTATATCCAACCACATGGTTTAAGGTATGGATGACCATATATTTGATATGGTTGCAATTATAATAATCCATAAAATATTAACTATATTGGTATGTGTAACATCCCCAACCACCCAGGTCGGGGACTGCCACATTGAGAACTTATCATGCTTATGATATTAAAAAATATACATAACCAACCATAGTCCTATTGGGCTATGGAACACAAAAACTCTTACGAAACTTCATACATATAAAACTTAATATACAATTACATTCTGCTAATACAAAAATTAATGTGAAAATAATAGTAAGCCTATATATACAACATATACATGAAAAACTCATAAATATAAGACATGTACAAATAGACAACATGCAAATGAACACATAATTGATACTTATCTTTTTATAGAATACCATCAACTACGTGTAGAACTTCCATGAATGTCCCATCCTTAGACCACGCTGCTCATCACTCTCAACAATGGATCACCCTCGAGTTGGGACTAAAATCCACATGGGTAAATGGATTCCTAGGCTAGGCTGAGAGAACTAGAAGTTCCATAGTCAAACAAAAAGATTTCATCGCATGAGCCAACTCACACTAACAACATACAACCTCTTATTCCCCACATGCATGTCCCACCACAGGAAGTGTACCCCTTCTCTACTCAACAGTACCTCGGCTGCCCCACTTCCATTCTAGGGCTTCAACAACAGGGCGAATATGAATTCTTAGAGCACTATAGCTGCCGTTGGGATCCCTCTAGGAAAATAATTTCCCCAACAACCTCTCTTTCTTGGAGAGAGTTGCTTATAGGCTTGGAAACCTACTTCTTCATTCCAAGGGAATGACAACCTGCCTCTTCAAACCATAGGCTTGACAACCTACCTCTTCAAACTATAGGCCTGACAACCTACTTCTTAGTCCAACTCCTTAGTCAATTATGTAAGGGTGATGGAATCAACAAAGATCAGGAATATAACGGATGATGGAAACAACAAAAAATCGTTAAGGCAGGGTACAGGCTCATGAAAAGTACAGGTGCATTGTGCTTCACAAGAAAAGTTTGGGATAACTCAAGGTGCCTACTAGTTCCAAAGGTGCGTACAAGTTGTAGGGGTCAACGATGGAGGGGATGTTTGAGTGTGTGAGTGAATAGGGAAAGGATGGAAAAACAAACTATTCCCCCCCACCTATATTTGCATGCGCCATGATTGACACATTACTCTCTTAGAGCTCATTTCTCTCCACTTGGGATTCATTCCCTCTTCCATGAGACTTAAGATAAAGCAATCATCCTCACCATAGTCTTTAGGAAATAATAATATAATATTCCTTTTAAGATAAGCCCTCTAGTTTAGCCCCTTTCCTGGGCTCTTATCCCTCCCTTTCCCTTTCTAGTGGAGCTTAGTCCCCCATAATATTTTATAATGTTTGGTATACATGCAATGATGTATTTATATAAATGATATGAGTGTTTACATATACATAAATAGGCTCACTGGCCTTAATAATATAGGCTCTCTAGCCTAATTATCACATAAGCCTCTTAGCTTATAATCTCTTGGCTCACCAGCCTATAAAACATGTTTACAATTCAGTTGGGGACTGGCCTTGGGGTATTACAATCCCCTTCCGTTATTTTTTCACTGTCCTCAATGCAACTTATTTACATATTAACATCATGATTTTCAAAAATCTTCAAAAATATGTTGGTATTATGCCCACATAGCATCTTCATGCTCCCACGTTGCATCCTTAGTACCGTACCAGGTCCATTGGACCTTTACTAGCCCTATGGATCGATTCTGGAGCTGTTTGATCTTTCGATCCAGTATGCACACCAGATGTAATTGAAAAGCACCTTCTTGCTCCACCTAAATCACATTTGAATCAATAACGTGACTAACATCATGTATATACTTCTTGAGTAATTATACATGGAATACATTATGAAAAGACATAGATGCAGGTAATGTAAGCATATACGCTATAGGCCCAATCCTTTCTAGGATTTCAAATGACCCACAATAGCGAGCTGCCAACTTGGAAAAATTTCCCAATTTCAGGGAACTTCTATTGGTCTTCACTTTCAAGAGTACATGATCACCCACTTTAAAATCCCTGTGGGTTTTTCCTTTGTTAACATATATTTTCTTCCTGTCTTGATCATTCTTTAAGTACTGTTTAATTTTTAACATCTTCTCTTCCATTTCCCTGAGAAATTTGGCCCAACCACTGCTTTGTTTGCTGGGTTGTCCTAGCTTACAAGTGTGTTGCACTTTTTGCCATAAAGTGCCTCAAATGGGCTCATCTTTATAGATTCTTGGTACCCGTTGTTATAATAAAACTCTACCAAGTGTAGGTACTCTTCCCATTTTGATGGTTTATCGATCACCTACATCCTCAACATTTCCTCAATCACTTGATTCACCCTCTCTATTTTCCCATTAGATTTTGGATGACAAGATGTGATGAAATTCAAATTTTTTCCAAATCCTTTCCAAAATTTTAATGTAAACTTTGGATCTTTGTCAGACACAATTGTCTTAGGAATACCATGCAATCAAAAAACTTCTCTCATACAAATATCAACAACATTAGTTGCCTTGTGAGTGAGCTTCACTGGAATGAAATGGGAATCTTTGGTAATATTGTCCACCACTACCATAATAGAATCATACTTCTTGCTTTTTCTGGGTAGCTTCGTGATGAAATCCATTGTCACTACTTCCCAATTCCAATCAAGAATGTGGGTAATGGCTACAAAAAACTAGCTGGGTGCCTATGCTCATCCTTGACCTTTTGACACTCCCAACATTTGGAAATGTACTAAACAAATTTTTTTCTTCATGCTTGGCCAATAATATTGGCTCTTGACAATTGTAATAGTTTTTTGATACCCTAGGTGCCCAACATAAGGCACATCATTCATTTCCCTCAATATAAGAATTTTCAATTCCAGGGAATTGGGTACATGAATCATGTTTATGTACATGAGAATTTCATCAATTCCCAGCTCACAATCTTCAATTTTATGCTGCAAATTACCTTACTATAATGTTTCCACTAATTCCATGTAATGAAAATCTGATTTTGCAACCTATGAGATTCTTCTCTTCAAATCATATTGACACATGTTGATGGATGTAGTATACAACTCATGAACTCTCTTGTTGAGTGAATCATCCACCTTGTTCCCTTTCCCTTCGATATGATTTATATAAAAGTGATACTCACTGACAAATTCCAATCATATGCTCTTCCTGGCATTTAATGTTGGATGATCAAATAAATATTTCAGACCAATATGGTCTATCCTCAGCTCAAACCTTTTTCCCATGAGGTAGTGTCTCCACTTCTTCAAGGCATGCACTATGGATTCCAACTCCAAGTCATCAGTGGCATAGTGTCTTTCATGCTCCTTCAACTTCCTTGATTCATAACATACACCATATCCATTATGACTAAGGAATCCACCAAGTCCTTCTTTACATGCATATGTACATACAATGAAGTCTTCATTTGGATATGTAATCCTTAGAATTGGAGCACTGGTTAATAATTTCTTCAAGTGCTGGAAGCTCTTTTCAAACTCCAATGGCGACTTGAACTTCACTCCCTTCTTTTGCAAGGAAGTAATTAGGTGTGCAATATTTGAAAATTCTACAATAAATCTTTTGCAGTAGCCAACGAGACCCATGAAGGATCTGACTTTTGTCACATTCCTAGGCATTGACCATCCTTTAATGGCCTCAATCTTTTCAGGATCCACTGTGATCCCTTCCTCAGATATGATATGCCCCAAATAATGAATTTGGTTCTGATAAAATGATAACTTTCTCAATTTGGTATACAAATGATGCTCTCTTAATACCTTTAGTACCATATTCAAGTGCTGCTCATGTTCCTCTTCTAACTTGGAATGTGTAAGAATGTCATCCAAGAAGACAATGAAACAATTATCGAGGTATTCTCTGAAAATTCCATTCCTTAAACACATAAAAAAACTGGTGCATTTGATGACCCAAATGGAACCACCGTGAATTCACAGTGGCCATACCTTGTCCTGATAATAGTCTTGTTGATGTCTTCATATTTAATTCTTATTTGATGATAACCCGATCTGAGATCAACCTTGGAGAATATTTTTTCATTCTTTACTTGATCAAAGAGATCATTGATCCTTGGTAAAGGATACTTATTTTTCACAGTTACCTTCTTCAACTGCCTGAAGTCAATTCACAGTCTCAATGTCCCATCCTTCTTCTTCACAAATACAAATGGGGCACCCCAAGGTGGCACACTTGGGAATATGTATCCTTTCTTCATAATATCTTCAAGCTGCATTTGCAACTCCTTTGGTTCTGGTGTACTCATTTTGTAAGGAGTCTTGGATACTGGAGTTGTTGCAGGCATAATATTTATAGAGAAATCAATATCTCTTTTAGGATATAATACTGATATTTCTTTAAACACATCCTCAAACTCCTTTAGGAATGCATAATATTCAAAATTTGACACCTTATCCTTAGGTGTTTCTTCCATATGGGATGAAAATATTTGAAAACCCTTTTTGTAAAACTTATTGAGCTGCATTGTTGAGATTTCTCTGACAGCTATTGCCCTGGGAATTCCTTGGAATTTCCTTAGGTTCCATTCCTCATCCAGGCAAGTAAATGCCTTTTTATGACATTCTAAGACAACATGGTGTTGGTCCAACCAATGCATCCCAATTAGACAGTCATAGGAACCTAAAGGAAAGATGTTCAAATCAACCTTGGTTCTTAGCCCATTCATGCCAACTGGACATGACTTAACCAACTCATTAATTTTTCACTTGGCTCCAGTAATCAACTGCACCAACCAATATTTCCCATGCTTTATTCTTGGAAAATGCAATGTTTCCACCACCTTAGGATCTATATAACTATGACTAGGTCCTGAATCAATTAAAATTGCAATGGTTTGGTTGTTGATCATACCTTCCACTTCAATCATGTGTGATTGAAATTATGCTTGCTTGTTGTCTAGGGGTGCATAGATCCTTTGTAAATTACTTCCCATGTCCTCCACTATTTCAACTTTTTGTACATTGCGAACAACTCTCACTTTGTCACTTTTGTTAGGAAAATATCTATACAAATGATCTCCTTTATAGCTCCAACATTGAATGGGTGGCTGCCTTGGCCTTTTCCCACTTGTCTCAATCAGTCTAGGCTCTCTATAGGTTGGTTTTCCCTGAGGACTATTTCTGAAGAAAGGTAGCGTATTCCCCTTCTTCCTATGTTCCATATTGAACTTCTTCTTCTATTCCCAAGTTTTTTGGAAAGTTTGTTTTCCTTTCTGCTGATCATATAGGCATTTAGCTCACCTTATGGTCTCTTCCAATGTCTTGGGATCATCATATTGAATCTTGTCACTGATGAAATATGGAAGCCCACTTAGATACCTATGAATCTTAATGGTCTCATCCTTGATGAAGGATACATACTTCAATAGTTCCAAAAACCTTCTTTCATACTCATCAATGGTCATACTTCAAAGCTTGATTTCAAAGAACTCTTTCATTTTCTTGTCATAGTATCTGTTAGTCAAGTATTTATTTTCAAAATACTTCTTTAATTCCTTCCAAGTAACATTTTTCCCTTTGATGTGATGCAACTACACAAGATGATCCCACCACATGGATGCCTTTCCTTTGAACTAGTAGATAACAATTCTTCCTTTTGCATGAGAAAAATAATTATGCAATTGAAAATATTTTCTCATTCCTAGTAGCCATGTCTTAGCATCTTAATCCTTCTTGTTCTCACCATCAAATGTAGGGGCTTTGATTTTGTTCATTTATCCTCACAGTTCATCCACCCCAGACCTCTTTTGATTCTTCCTGACAGGGGATGAACTAGAGCTGGTGGGCGCTCTCCTATTGGAATTCCTTTGGGAGCGATGGTGATGTCTTCTATCACTCCTTGATCTTTCTTTCTCATCAGGAGACCTATGACTTCCTAATTTGTTTGAGCCTTCTCCTTATCCAATTTATTTTCAATTTTTTTTAGGCTCTTCATTAACTTCATGTTGAAGTATTCTTGCTTCTCCTTGTATTTCATAAGCCTTTCATTATTAGCCTTGTGAATTTGAACATATTTTTACAAATTTCTAATGGTTTTTGCCATATTCACATTTTCATCCTTTCCCTCTCCATGTCCATTGGAGTTTGTTCCTTCAATACCCAAATGGACATCTATTCCTCTGATCTGATATTACTGAATGTAACCCCCCTGTGTCTCTTTCATCCCTCTACACTCTGTTCTGATCTAGGTCTGATCTAGTTGTTGTTAACTTTGCAAAATGTGCAACCAATAGAACTTTGTCAAGGTAACTGACTCAACAATTTCAAGAAAAATATGAACTATTCAGGTTCAATAATACATCAAAATGATTTATTCTACTTTTTTGGGAAATTGATTGTTCAAATCAATCTTCTAGGTAAAAAATTATGTTCTACTGTCCAAGATCTTTCCAATGACTGCTCCCTTGCTCAATTCTGAGTTTTGAGCAAGAAGCTATGAATATTTGAAAATTGTCTTGCATGGAAGGTAATGTTTGTACATCTATTCTTCTTCGTCATAGCTGAATTGGCTCTTGGACTCATGTTGGACCCATGTTGGATCCTCTATTAAAGTACACATGCCTTCTTTACATCTTTAGGTGCAGGTCTATACAGCTCAGAAGCCCACAAATTCCTTCTTCTAGCCCCCTTATATCTTTAAAAACATCAATTCGGGCACTAACCCCCTTTTATTTCGACTAAAGTTGCATAGGACCAAGGCATATGAACAAATGATTAGCCGATGTGATATTATTTGGATCTTCGAGACTTCGTGGTTTTGGAACTTCAGGCTCCAGAGGTTCTTACTGCATCATACCTTATTTCTCCCAAACGTCGAAATGGCGAATCCTTGCACAATACCTCTTCAGATCTTCGAGACTCTGCTACTTCAGAGCTTTAGGACTTTGGAACTTCAGGCTTCGGGAGTTCCACCAAATCCACACATCATTCCTTCTGAATGTTGAACTGGAAAAATCCCATATTCTTCGTCAGCAACCACACACTAGGGGGTGCTACGTGGTAGGCAATAAGGAGCAGACACATGGCCCTATCTGACGGGTGACACTTGTCATATACTAATTGGCATGAACAATATTTGAAAAGCATGGAACATGATGACATGACGAAAGCATCAAGTGTGTCCCCATCACCCTAGGTGATGTTAATAGGCCACATCACTCTGGTGGTTCGTGACTTCAGAACTTCAGGACTTCGAAACTTCGGGACTTAGAAGGTTTCTTCCACAACATCTTTCAAAACTCCCAAGAATGTCCATGTCACTCTAGGTGATGTCATCATGCCACACCATTCCAATGCTCCATGACTTTGAAACTTTGAGACTTCAAAGGTTTCTTCCAAAATATCTTTCAAAACTCCCGAACACTGAACTTCTGAACAGTTTAATCTGCGGACACATGCCTTCGATTAAGGGGTGGTCCGGATTGGTTCGAGACTTTGGAACTTTGGGGATCTGGGAGACTTCTCCATACTACACCAAAAATATCTCGAACGCTGAATTCCTGAATACTTTCTAATTGTAGACATGTGTCCTAGACCATGGACGATCCTTATTTACTCTAGAATTTGGGACTTCAGGAGATTTCCCTCCTAGAAGCTTAAGGACTCACTTCTCCCGGAGTGTTGAACCTCCAAACTACATTGAGATATACAACTCACATTCGCTTGTGCACATATCTGATGGCTGAGATATGATATTCAGCAGTGCACCTCACCTCCTGATTTATGCTTGATATAACGACTTAGATATGTCCTTGGACAAGTCCAACGATCAAGCACTTCTCCCAGTGATCTACAACATAGATCCACTCTAGAACTTTGGAGCTTTGGGGATTTTACCTCCTTTTCATCAAAGACTTAAAATTTGTTGAAGCAACAAAGTCTGAAGGATTGGAGGGGTTAACAACCATGCTACTTTGCCAATTCTGATGACTGTGACGGATCTCCCTTCTCCTGAACAGATTCGACGACCCCAAATCTTAACTTTGTGGCCCCCAAAACCATGGTTACTGTGGTTTAATTCCTCTGTTTTATTTCTTGAAATGCTACACCTTTTGAGATTTTAGACATAGTTAAGGTTCTCTCAGCACCCTCTTGGCACTCATGGGCGTTCTAAAAATCCAATTTTTTCCATTTCGACAATAATTCCCTCTAAAACTTTTGCTTCAATTTCCACTTACACGACCCATCCATGCTCAATGTTGAAAACTAGAGCTCTAATACCATATTGTAACATCCCCAACCACCCAGGCCAGGGACTTCCACATTCAAAACTTCTCATGTTTCTGATATTCAAAAATATACATACCCATCCATAGTCCCATTGGGCTATGGCACACAGAAACTCTTGGAGAACTTCATACATATAAAACTTAACAGACAATTACATTTTTCTAATACAAATAATAATGTGGAAATAATAGTAAGCCTATACATACAACATATACAGGAAAAATTCATAAATATAAGACATGTACAAATACACAATATGCAAATGAAGACATAATTGATACTTATCATTTTATAGAAGACCACCAAATACTTGCAGAACTTCCATGAACCTCCAATCCTTAGACCACACTGCTCATCACTCTCAACAGTGGGTCACCACCCAACTGGGACTAAACTCCACATGGGTAAATGGATTCCTAGGCTAGGATGAGACAATGGGAATTTGCACAGTCAACAAGAGGGATTTCATCCCAGGAGCCAACTCACACTAACAACCTACAACCTCTCATTCCCCACATGCCTATCCCACCTGAGGAAGTGTGCCCCTTCTCTTCTCAAGAGTCCCTCGACTGCCCCACTTCCCTTCCAGGGCTTCAATAGCAAGCCAAACATGAATTCTCAATCAATTATTGCTGTCGTTGGGATCCCTCTAGGAAAATCACTTCCCCAACAACCTCTCTCATATGGAGAGAGTTGCTTATAGGCCTGGAAACCTACTTCTTCAGTCCACAAGACTGACAACCCGCCTCTTCAAACCATAGGCCTGCCAACCTTCTTCTTAGTCTAAATCCTTATTCAATTATGTAAGGGTGATGACAGCTACAAAGCTCAGGTATATAACAGATGATGGAAACAGCAACAAATCGTTAAGGCATGGTACAGGATCAGGAAAGTACAGGTGCACTATGATTCACAGGAAGCGTACGAGATAACTCAAGGTGCCTTTTGGTTCTAGAGGTGCATGGAAGTTGCAGGGGTCGATGATGGAGGGTATGGCTCAGTGCGTGAGTGAATTGGAAAAGGATGGGAAAAAAAACTATTTCCACCCACCTATATTTGCATCCGCCATGATTGAAACATGGATCTCTTAGAGGTCGTTTCTCTCCAATTGGGATTCATTCCCTTTTCCATGAGACTTAGGATAAAGCAATTATCTTCACCATAGTCTTTAGGAAATAATAATATAATATTTCTTTTGAGATAAGCCCTCTAGTTTAGCCCCTTTCCTGGGCTTTTAGTCCTCCCTTTCCCTTCCTAGTGGAGCTTAGTCCCCCATACTCTTTTATCGTGGTCGGTCTACCCACAACAATGTATTTATATTAATGATATGAATGTTTACATATACAAAAATAGGCCCACTGGCCTTGAGCATCTTGGCTTTTTGTCCTAATTATCACATAAGCCTCCTAGATTATAATCGCTTGACTCACCAACCTATATAACATGTCTACAATTTAGTTGGGGCTCAACCTACAATATGTTTAAAAAGAGAAAATAATAATAATAATAATCATCTTGTAATGCTCCATAAAGAGTATTTCTTTATTTTTTTTCCTCGTAAAATAATGTAATTCTATTCATCCAAAGAGAACCAAATTACATTCTATAGGTGCCAAAGGCACAACCCAATCGTGGGTAGAATATCCCAAAGTGATACAAAGTAACTAGTTGGAGAGCCAAAAAAAATAAAAGACAAAAACTGATAGAAACCCTTAATAGGCCAGAGACCCATAACATGAGAGCCCGTCACATAAATAAAACTCTAAATAGTAAACCAAAACAACCCCATGAGGTCGGATGGACCAAGTCAGAGTGGTATGAAAACCATCACAGACCGAACCAGTTTGCAGCGATGACGATGAACCCCAAAACAGAATCAGTAAAAACCATGAAATTCACGCCCACTCCATGGACTTCAAGGTGTATTCCCCACACCGCACAACCAAGGAAAGGATTTGAATGTTCTAGAACAACCTCTGCCAGATAGTAAAAACATCAACGATCACCGAAATGAGCTATATATGGACATACATCAAACCCTAAACAAACCGAAGAAATGAGAGGGAGAAACTGCAAAAAAGGAACAATATAACGCAAGGACCTCACTTAGAAGATTCATATATGAGAAAAAGAAACCTAGGAATAACCCCAATAGGAACACCCATAAACTAGACTGCAACTCGACAACCAAACCACAGATTCACCCTTAGAGTAGACACCAAAGAAGCGGCCAAATACATAGAGGATGCAAACACCAATATATTCAGCCCTGATCACGCAAGGAAAGGAAACCGACCCCCTTCTGAACCTGCAACAACAAGATACACAGATTTGTGAGAGATCCTTAAGCTGTCGCACAGGAGCAACCCATCACGCAAGGAGCTTGGAGTATCCAACGATCTACAAAAACTATTGGCAACGAAACAAAACTAAGAGGGATGGCGTCTGCTTCAAACTTCTTCGATAAACCTCACTAAGAGATGAGGTGCATGAGGGCGGGCTTTTGCGGCTAGGGTTTCCCCCAACTGTAAAGCCCAAATTCGACATCAAAGAATACTTCTTATTTTTTACTCTAATATTTAATATGAATATAATTTATATCATATTTACGTTGTGGCATTTAAAGAAGTAATAAAGAATACTAGAAAGTTAATATATTTTAAAGAGATTACTCACCCCAATTAATTTTTTTTTTATACTTTTTAAAATTTATTATTATTATCATACTTATTTAAAAAGATATTATTCACCCCAATTTAAAAAATTTAAACTATTTTTTTTATAATAATATTATTATTATTATTATTATTATACCTATCTAAAAGGATATTAAAA
>JASDQU011248645.1:2584-16553 GCA_032191745.1 Picea mariana | reverse complement strand
CAGTTGTATATTATATTGTCCAATTTATTAACTACCATGTTCACTTTTCCAGGTTGAAGGTGATTTGGTTGCAGCGAATGCCTACTCAACCCCCTTTGAGCCTGTATGTGCCAAAATGAAAATCTCATGCTTCTTCTTCTTCCTTCATAAGTGATGATACAATTGATTGTCTGCGATGCAGAAAAACATGTCCATACATATATAGACATTGCCTCAATGCTGCCATCTGAACAGTGGGAAACAAAACCGTGAATTTTACAATTAGACAACCTCTGTTACAAGATGGGCTTCCTAGGTTAGCTGAATTGTCATATGAAGCATACTTGCAGAAAAAGGCAAAGAGTGTCTACATGTTGCATGACTCTCGGATACATAGCAAATTTAACTTAAATGAGGACAATGCAATATTGCATATCGGATGAAAAAGAATTAAAAAATAATCATATCAAGGTTTGGCAGGAAATGAAAATATCTGATGTGTGTCTGTAATTTTGCTTCAACATCCAAATGAATGTTCGTCTGACTTGAGTTCTTCGGATTTTACATCTATAGCTGTAATATTCTCTTTCCATATATTTTGTCTCTTCCTATGCACTTGAAACAACAAGGAGAATCTAATTACAAATGCAATTGAAGTTGTTATTTTGATATTTTTTTGCATCTCCCAGTAAGAATTTTGCATATTTTTTACTGTGTGAAAATTAAAAAAAAAAAAAATGGTGGCTGGATGTGGCTTTGATGTAGGAGTCTACACATTTTTGGGTGCCCAAATTGGACCATTGTTTTCCAAATATATAGCCATGGCAAGATTTTTGCATTTTTTTTTGGGTACCCGAATAAAAAAAAAAAAGTTGGTTTCCAACTATACATTTATGGTATGGTATCTTCATTTTCTCGATGCCCTAATTAAAAAAAAAAGTACTCAGCATGGATTGAAACATGAGCTTGAGATTTTTAGATCTCTCTATAGAGATTAGGGAGTTCGGGCATTGGAATTCGTACAAGCAGGTGCTGTTGTTGGTGATGTACACGCGCATAAGATTGTTTAGTCCAGAAATGGGAAGCATGAGAGAAAAACCCATAAAAAGTATCCAACTATAAATAACTGAGGCCCATGCTTTGAACCGTCGAAATAGCTTTCTCCTGTGGTCATAACCATCAGGCATTTCCAATAATATTGGAAATTTGGCATTGTTAAAACTAGTAGTGATAGACCATGGCACTATTAGAGGAAAATGTCCATAGTGATATTGCTTAATGGTAAAATAGTAATCGACAAATTTATTGTTCCCCATTTTGAGGTTTGGTTATAGCTAGCTTACAGTGGTGAAGCTTCGGTGGTTTTGTGTTGTCTTGTGTTTGGCAGGCTTTTGTTCATATCCCATGGCCCCAGTTATTTTCTCGTGGGAACATATACCAGATGTAAGAGAAAAATAATTCCATGATGTGTTTTTTTATATATCAAATTGTTTGATTCAAAGTTCGATGCGTACTGCTCTATGGAACCTTGTGGGATCTGTCTTGACGCCTTCTATGTTCATGCATTTCCTTCAGCCTCAACTTTCAATACATTTGGTGTTTACTTGGTTCTTGGTTGTATGCTTCATTCTGGAAAATTAATAATACATTCAGGATCTTCACAGTTTTTCTATGATGTTAAAGATTATAGAGGACATGCTTTTCCCTTTAATATAAGCTTTGTGATGCAAATGTAGTATGTGGCTCATTTTAACACTTTTCCTTGATCAATGAACTTAGAAAAATTAATCTCTTGGAATAATTTGAAACAAAAGAATATATACTATGTGAAGTCCAATTGAACTATCATATCAACGAGAGAACATTAAAATTCAAATTCGTCATTGTTATACTTGTGGTGAAGATGACAGTACAATAAATTTACTTAGACATCTCAAAATTGATTTTCTTGTACTTTTTGATGCTTCTCTTATACAAGCAAATCCTGGAAACTATAAGCATGGATCGCTATATCTATTCCTTGATTGAAGAATCTATTTACATGTTTAATGCACTTCATAGTTATTGTTAAGACCATCAATGGGGATTTCTTACACCAATTCTCGCTTCCAGAAATTGCCATCCCCTTTATTTTTTCCCTCTGCTTTCCCTTTTTGGTTACTTACTCATTTTTCGGAAAATCCCTAGGTGTGGGAGTTGGTGGATTCATGTCTTCAGATTTCCACTTAATTTTATATCACTAGCCCGATCGATCGCTTCCCCGTTTCATATTTAACAAAATTCTTGGATCGCGGGTTCCTGGATAGGTGGCTTCAACATTGCATTTCCATTGTTCCCCCACCTGCAAAAAACCCCTGAACTTCTGCGATCTACAAATTAGCAAAGAAATTCACCTTTATCTCATATTTAGCACACTTCCTTGATCAATGAACTTAACAAAATTATTCTCCTGGAATAATTTGAAATAAAATAATATATACTATGCGAAGTACAGTGGAACTATCATATCAACAAGAGGACATTAAAATTCAAATTCGTTGTTGTTATACTTGCGGTGAAGCTGACAGTACAATAACTTTACTTAAACATCTCAAAATTGATTTTCTTGTAGCTTTTCGACGCTTCTCTTGTACAAACAAATCTTGGAAACTATAAGCATGGCTCGCTGTATCTATTCCTTGATTGAAGAACATATTCACATGTTTAACACACTTCATAGTTATTGTTAAGACCATCAATGGGAATTTATTACACTAATTCATGCTTCCGAAAATTGCCATCACCTTTCTTTTTTCCCTCTACTTTCCCTTTTTGGTTACTTACTCGTTTTTAAAAAAATGTCTAGGTGCAGGAGTTGGCGGATTCACGTCTTCATATTTCCACTTACTTTTATATCACCAACCAGACCGATTGCTTCCCTGTTTCATATTGAACAAACTTTTTTGATCGTGGGTTCCCACATATGCGGGTTAAACATTGTGTTTCCATTGTTTCGCTACCTAGAAACAACAATCAGACTTCTGCGATCTACAAATTAGCAAACAAATTCCCCATTATCTCGTTTTTAGCACTTTTCCTTGATCGATGAACTTAGCAAAGTTAATCTCCTGGAATAATTTGAAATAAAAGAATATATATTATGAGAAGTCCAATGGAACTATCATATCAACGAGAGGACATTAAAATTCAAATTCATCGTTGTTATACTTGTGGTGAAGCTAACAATACAATAACTTTATTAAACGTCCCAAAATTGATTTTCTTGTAGCTTTTCGACTCTTCTCTTATACAAACAGATAATGGAAACTATAAGAATGGCTTGTTGTATCTATTCCTTCATTGAAGAACTTGTTCACATGTTTTATGCACTTCATAGTTACTATTAAGACCATCAATGGGGCTTTCTTACACCAATTCCCGCTTTCGAAAATTTCCATCCCATTTTGTTACGAGGGAAAAAATCTCTATGGCCAAGGGTAAACCACAACAGACAAGTATGACTGCAGAAATCAACTCAATTCCACTGTATCCTATATAAAATAATGTAGAAGATAAGAAAGAGGCCTACCTCGATCCAACGTTTGATGATGTTCCACCATTGAACACTTCACCCCAAATCTTTATACCTGCAATAAGTCCTCAACAAACAAGAAAAGAAAGTATATAGTGATAATGTAAAGGGGGTAGCACATCAGATAGCATAATCCATTAAAAAACATTAAAAACATGCCCATGGATAATAATCATATATTTGCACGATACCAATAGGACGGGAAAGGAGTATTTCTATTAATAATTGATCAACATAAGTGTCAACATTACAGACTTTCGTGTTGGCACGGTTCAAAACCAAGGAACCAAGTTCCTTCCAACTAGGCCTCCACCACCAAAGGCAAGCTCAAAGGAGAGAGACAATGAGTTTCTCTCAACAATAGGGAAAGATATTGGGGGATGAACACTGTGTTCATACTTGAGGGATAAAGGGATGCAGACTCAATATGAAGTAATTTCTCCAGAGTAACTTTTCTCTCAAAGTTGAATGCTTTCTCCTCTTTTCCATAGCTCAAAATTGTGCTCTTATAGCCTTCAAAATGCAACTGAAGGGCCGAGTCAGAACGTTTCTAGTATATAGAAGGCCAAGGATCAGAGATCTCTTGTTGTGACATGGAAACCCGACTCCATTTTTGTATTTTTTGGCACAAATCCCGATGTACGTGGCTTGTAGTGGAGTAGCCTACATATAGGCATGTTGTATAGTAGATAGGGTGCATATATGTGGAAAAATATGTATTTTTGGCTCTGGATTTACCAAAAAGGGGTGATAAGTCTGCATAGGGAAATGGAAAAATGCCCTCTGTGCAAGATAACAATGGTGAGGCAAATCTTTCTATAACAAATGCCCCCTAATGTGTGAGATCATAGAAGTATCTACGATGGCTGAAATACATTATAAATAACCTACGAGTGGAGTGGTAGAGAACCAACTGGACAAACTTGATTTCTCATTACATTCTGTACTGACATTGGATACATGGCTGCCAAGAATACAATGCAGATCCATGTGGAAAATATCCCAAATAAGTGTATGTGGCCATGAATAAGCAGATACAATTACGGTTATATTCCAAAAGCTGTCATAGTCATGAGCAAGGCCCAGTGAAACCAGTCTCAAAACCAATTTGAAGATAACTGTATACCATGGAGTACAATCAGATTTCCCATGATCACTAAAGTTGAACAGGTGTTGGTCCAATGAAAGGGAAGCAACAACTCAGGAAAGTTGCGGCCACATAGTGATGTATTCAAGTCTTCTACACTATCCGCCAAGGGTGCAAGTCTACATCATGTGAATAAAGGATTTGAGGTCGATCATAATGAGACATCGTTCGATTACCAGTCATTGAGGTATATTGTTAACAAACGCGAGACAACCTACCAATAATGAAAGTAGGTATCAAGGCACCGAGTACATTCCTACAAGTGAGAATAAAGGAGTCAGGGTTGAACACTTGAGAAATCCATTGATCAGGAGACATTGATGTATTCCCATCTTTCAATGGCGAGAGAGCCTGCCACTAATGACTGCAAGCCTCAAGGTACTCATAAAACTCTAGGTCTCATATCCAGAATAAATGAGTTGAATTTGATGGAAAGAGACCCACTGAAAGGAGAGCATTAAGGCATCTCTCATCAGTTAGCACGAGGAACAAAGAAGGAGCTTCATGATTTGGTGGAGATTGGACGAAGAACATGTTCATGAACCAACGACCCTGTGCTTCTTTTGCATGATTCAAATGCAAGCAGTACATGAAAAAGACCCTCTGATTAGAAGCCAATGATGAAAACTGCTGACAAATGTGAGGAAACCACCAATAAGGCTAATGGAATCCAAGACACTGCATGAATCCCAAAGTGTGAATAGATGTCTTGCCATCGAACACAAGGGAAACCACCTAGTCAACGACCAATGATGAAATGTCGATTGCTCGGTTCAAGGTGACCTACTGATGATGCAAGTAGGTCCAGGGTGCATGATAAGACCATAGTATTTGAGACAAACTGAGGGTATGACCGAAATGCAAAGTCAATATTTCTGAGGAGTGGCCGACATAGGTTGATAGACTTCCTTTGAAAAAGAGCACGAGACATATGGTGGACACCGATAACATAGACTTGATGATGTGACTATTATATGCATGAGGCATAAAAAATGATCTCTATAGGGACTGGAAGAGTAACCAGTCGGTAGAGAAATATCTGTAACAAGATCAACTTCCTAAGGCCATGCTAAACCCAAAATTATGATGACACAAGGACTCAATAATTTTGTGCTCTGTTCAAAGGTGACACGACTGTTGCCAATTATAATATTGTACTCCCTTCCCGCTCGTTTTTTTTTTTGTTTTTTCATAACAAATGAATGGTATGATACAGAGGAGGAAACAAGTATCACAAGTAAGAAAAACTAGTTCCAGCAGTGGAACATACCTATGGTTAATGCAAGGAAATGCATGCAGGCGATGGACACTTAGGGTGATGTTTCCTCCAGGGTATAGGGTGTCAAATTGCGAAGGATATAAACAAGGATATTCTTGGTAGAGGATGGAAAACTATTTAGGAAACGGTTTATAACACAAAGTAAGAACTGGATAAAGGCTCAAATGCAAGCGAGGGCATGAGATGAAATCACAACTTAATGCCAAAAAATATCATTTTTTATGTCTTGTGGTCTATTTGGTGTGAAAAAGGGGTAAAATTGTGCCAAATAAACGTCTTTTCAAATCCAATTTACGAGTGTCAAAAAGACAAGTTCACTCGACAATCTTTTCCATTTTTGATAACGAGTCAGAAAAGAGATTAACTAAGAATCACGACCTTTCAAGTCCAATTTAACGAGTGTGAAAGGAACAAATTCACTTGGCAATATTTTTGGTTTTTAGACGAGTCGGAAAAGATCTTAAATCAGACTCATTGGGAGATTCTAGGCGGCAAGTCATGAAGGAGGCCAAGGCTCCTGTGCGGACCTTCTATGGAATGTCAGTATTTTACAAAGAACTGACACACTCTTGGGAAAACCCAAAGATATCCAAGTCAAGGAGGATAATGTACTAAAGGATTTTATCATCTCCGTGCTATATTAGATAATGTCTCTTCCTAGAAAAGACATAGGCAAAGGCATTGGATACCCAACAAGACCACCCCAATCAAAGGGAACCTCGTCAAGAATTGGAGGGAGAGAATTTGGGAAGAGTAAAACTCTCTCTTGTTCAAAAGGTGAAGTACTAGAGATGCTAAGGACATGGCATAGAAGGTACAGAAACAGAACCAGAAGAGTGGAATCGACCAAAAATTGCATTGGTACGACTGCTTCCTTAGACTTGTCACTCTTTAAGAGAAGAGTGGGGTTGATAAAATATTGCATCGATATGACTGCTTCCTCAACCATTGTTTGAATAGGATGTGAGACAACAAGGTCAAGAGGTGCATCACCCCAAAAAACAAGAGTTTTGTCGGTCGAAGATTGCATCGACACGACCGTTGGTTGAACAAGATACGAGACAACAAGGTCAAGAGATGCATGAACCCCGAACATAGGAGAGGTGTCAGTCAAAGATTGCATCAACACGACCACAGGTTGAACGGGATGTGAGACAACAAGGTCAAAGGACGCATAAACCCCTAAAGGAGAAGGGGTGTCATCTGGAGATTGAATCAATGTGACTGTTGTATCAACCAAAGAAGGAACAGATTGTTGTGAAACCATAGATGGCTCAGAACCCAAAGGGCCCTTAGGTGAGCCCCATGCTTCTGGTATCCCAATAGTAATATGACACAAACGAGTAAGGTTACTTCCTTCACAAGTCCTACAAACGGATCTAGGATTATGTCTGAGATGTCTAGGCTTCTTAATCATATGAATGCCCCCAACATAACTTGCAGTGGCTGGTGACATGCTCCCAGCATGACTTGTAGAGGCTAGTAGCAAATATCCAACATGACTCCTAGAGGTTGGCGATGGATCCCCAACATGACTAGTAGAGGTTGGTGATGTATGTACAGTGTGACTAGTAGTGACCAGACATGTGCCCCCATCATGACTTGCAACTGCTGGTTGCAGGTCTTAAACATGAATCATAGAGGTTGTCAACCAATATCCAACATGACTAGCAGAGGTTGGTGATATAATGCCAATATGACATGCAGTGACTAGACTTGTGCCCCAACATGACTTGCAACGACTGGTTGTAGGTATTCAACATGACTCGCAGAGGTTGTCGACCAATCTCCAACATGACTAACAGAGGTTGGTGATATAATGCCAGTATGACATGCAGTGATTGGACTTGCGGTAGTGGTGAATTGCGGCATTTAAGACAAAGGTCAAAGGAAAGATTGGTTTTGAGAAATTGTAGGCCAGGAAGGATCTTGGTTTACACCTTGTCCCTTTCCAGCAGGATAGTATCCTCCTCCATACTGATCCATAAAGGGTTGAAAGGGCATCGAAATTGAGGAAGCCGCTTGTGAAGAGAAAGCAACATGACAAGGGTTACTCATGTCAGGATATATGTTTCCCCTAGACGAAGGAACTTTGTGAGTGGGGTTTCCCATACTATAAAAATAATTCCCTCCATATGAAACACCAGAGGGCAGACGAAGGTCCTCCATGTGAAAAGTTTTCATAGGAACCGAGATAGCGAAAGAAGGATAAGTGGATGGAGTGTAACAAGTATAATGATTGCTTAATTGGGCACTTACTTCTCGCATAGTGGATTTTTACGAAGGAAGATTCCAACCTTCTACCTTAAGAGGTGTTTGAAGGATATGACTCCCACCAAACAGAGAGGGATAAGAAGGAGGCATCATGACCCTAGAACCAAAAATTGTATTCACATAAGGAGACTAGATAGAGGATGGAAAGTGCGAAGACATATCATACATACCATGAGAAAAATGATCATATACCCAAAGCATTGACTGAGTACCATGATTATGCATACCATTTTAAAAAATAGATGGATTTTCCCCCATGAACATCATGGGGGGGTAGCAGTAAATGAGGGGGCCAAAGGAACCCCACTACCCATGATAAAGAGAAATCGGTATAAACTCTTAAGGATAACTAGTAATCTAAGATCAAACCAAAAATTCAAATGGCTAATATGCATGCAAATGGGCTAAAGTGCCTGAGTGGCCTCCCTCGCTAAAGAAAGTATGCCTCATCCAAGTGGGACCTGAGACTCCCTGCTAAATTTTGGAGGTAACATAATCAGTTATAGAGGCCCTCATGGGCTTAACAACCAGTCGGTCAAATCCCCCCGGAGAGGTAATCCTCCATAAAGGATGTGTGTTGTCTGACCTCTATCTGACCCAGGATTCAAGCAGAATAACCCCTGCAAGTAACCTATGAGATACCTAAGTCAAGCAACTAATAAACCATTGTAGAATCGATGCAAAGGCGAGTAGTTGTAAGTTCAGGTCACCATATGGGCAGGGTAACAAAGCCTAAAACCTTAAAAGAAACGCCTCTCACAGAGGTATGGGTACTAGCAAGATCCCCAAATACGAATAAATCCACATAAATATCTCTGACGCTAGGTGAGTATCCATGGGTTATCCCATCAACTAACTTCACGCGACGTCGTGATTAACTCTAGTGTGAGTGGAGCCTCTTGATATTACCAATTATACAATGGACTTCTCAACTCCCTGTCTCAGACACATATTCTTATTTAATTGCCTTGGATAAGTTTACTCACAAAATCATATTCCAAGGCACTAAATCCTAGACTAGTTTGTGCACCCTAAAAATAAAATTGTGACTAATCAATTTTAGTTTAAAGTGTAAATTTTATTGGTTGTGGTTACTCAAAAGGGTATGGAAGAAAAACTCATGATTTTATGACTCTACAAAAGATAAATATGAATATAATGCAAAGTCTACCTTTAACTTTTCAATGAATGATATGCTAATAAAAAAAGTGCAATTTTCAATTTCAACTTTGCAATTCAGAAGTAAAATAAAATATTTTGCTAAATGTACTAAGATAATGATAAAGGTTCGAAGACAAAAAATGTTAACCATGAAAAATGCCTATTTTTTGTATTTTCAATATATCAAAAGGAAAATGCATGGACTCAGAAGAAACCTGATATAAAATTTCTACTATGTATAAATGAAATAACTCAAGCAGAATACCAAGCAGCCAAGCAAAATAGCCTGTGGTTCAAGGACAAATCAAAAATGGAAAAACAATGAGAAAGACTATGCCCATAAATTCAACTCCCAACAAGCTTCCTGTCAAGCCAGAGAAGCTCAACATGCACTACAGAGGCCTAAAAGGCTCAACAAACATCAAAACTCACTGAACAATCACTAAACCAATCAAATAAGCAAGGAAAAGTGGTATACGTGACTGTTAAGGAGAATAGTGCGTTTGCAGAGAGGCAGAATGTGTGTGTACGCAATTGTCAAGGAAAAAGGAGCATACAGGCAAGGGCAAAAAAGATGAAAACTCAGACTTAGAGTGAACATAATCTGTCAAGCAGTGATATGTCAAGAAACACAAAGGAAAGAGAGAAATGCAAGAAGAAAAAGTACTTCAACCCTTAGAAGGAAGATCTCTCCCTAGTGGAGTCTCTATTTCTATTACGAGGGAAAAAATCTCTATGGCCAAGGGTAAACCACAACAGACAGGTATGACTGCAGAAATCAACTCAATTCCACTATATGCTATATAAACTAATGTGCAAGATAAGAAAGAGACCTACCTTGATCCAACATTTGATGATGTTCCATCATTGATCACTTTGACCCAAAGCTTTATACCTGCAATAAGTCCTCAACAAACAAGAAAAACAAGTATATAGTGATAATGTGAAGGGGTTAGCACATCAGATAACATAATCCATTAATAAACATTACAAACATCCCCATTTATAATAATCATATATTTGTACGATACCAATAGGACGGGAAAGGAGTATTTCTATTAATAATTGATCAACATAAGTGTCAACATTACAGACTTCCGTATCGGCACAGTTTGAAACCAAGGAACCAAGTTCCTTCCAACTGGGCCTCCACCAAAGGAAAGCTCAAAGGAGAGAGACAATGAGGTTCTCTCAACAATAGGGAAAGATCTTGGGGGATGAACATTGTGTTCAGACTTGCGGGATAAAGGGATGCAGACTCAATATGAAGTAATTTCTCTTGAGTAACTTTGCTCTCAAAGTTGAATTCTTTTTCCTCTTTTCCATAACTTGAAATTCTACTCTTATAGCCTTCAAAATGCAACTGAAGGGTCGAGTCAGGACATTTCCAGTATATGGAAGGCCAAGGATCGGAGATATCTTGTTGTGACATGGAAACCTGACTCCATTTTTGTATATTCTGGCAGAAATCCCGATGTACACGGGTTGTAGTGGAGTATCCTGCGTATACACATGCTGTATAGAAGATAGGGCACATATATGTGGAAAAATATGTATTTCTGGCTATGGATTTATCAAAAAGGGATGATAAGTTTGCATAGGGAAATGGAAAAAGGCCCTCTGTGCAAGATAGCAATGGTGAGGCAAATCTTTCTATAACACATTTCTTTTTTCCTTCTTCTTTCCCTTTCTAGTTACTTACTCGTTTTTCAGAAAATGTCTAGGTGCGAGAGTTGTCAGATTCATGTCTTCAGATTTCCATTGTTACTTTTATATCACCAGCTCGACCGACCACTTCCCCATTTCATATCGAACAAAATTTTTGGATTGCGGGTTCCTAGATAGGCGGGTTCAACATTGCGTTTCCATTGTTCCATTGCCTACAAACAACATCCAGACTTCCACGATCTACAAATTAGCAAACAAATTCCTCTTTATCTCGTTTGTTTTCGCTTTCTGTTTACTTGGTCCTTTATCTGAATGTGTCCTTTTTTCCTATTCCATGTATGTCTAATGTTTTTATATGACGAGTCCGACCAACCTCTTCTCCAATCATGGGTTCCCGGATAGGCGGGTTCAACATTGCATTTCCATTGTTCCTCTTCCTGCAAACAACACCCGGACTTCTGGGATCTACAAATTAGCAAACAAATTCCCCTTTATCTCGTTTGTTTTCTCTTTCTGTTTACTTGGTCCTTTTTCAGAATGTGTCCTTTGTTCCTGTTCCATGTATGTCTAATGATTTTATATCACGAATATGACCAATCGCTTTTCCATTGCATACTTGGCCACTATTACCATCGTCGATTCCTGACCAGGCTTGCTCAACATTGCACTTCCACTGTTGTGCTACATACAAACAACACCCGAAATTCTGCGATATACAAATTGATGGCGAAAATTTGTCATTATGACATACAATTTGACCATTTTCCCCTCACGCCTCTTGGGTATATCCTGTGACCCTATTTTTGAAACCTGCCCGACTTATTTCCATACTTGGACATTTCTTGGAATCTGTTTCACGGGTTGGCGGGTGGACTAAATGTACACTGCTTAGTCGCTCTTCGCCATCCCCACCACCTTCGTATTTCTTTCTAGATATGCAATTATTTATCATTAATGCTAGTAGTTCATCATGCAGGAACCGTTAAGATTTTCATTAATTTATGGAAGGTCGGAGAAGATTTGTCAATAATATAAATTAAACTAAGATTTGTGGAGAAGAGTGTTATCCTTTCCATGTATTCATTTCAAACATGATGCAATCTCTTTCGTGCGTCGACCGATTGGCGGCTTTATGAAATCTCTAATTCTCAGTCACTCTTCGTCGTCACTACCACCTTCACACATTTTTCTAAATATGCAATTAGTAAGATTTAATGGTAACAACTCATTACGCATGAACCCTGGAGATTGTCATTGATCAACAAAAGGCTCAAGGGGATATTTCATTGGTATGTATTAAACCAAGATTTGCAGAGGGTTATATTATCCCTCCCAAATTTTCATTTCAAACATCATCTGGAGCATACCAAAATTCTTGTTAACTTATGGTAGAAACTCCATAGCAGTTTAGTCCAAATACAGTAAACACCTTCGAGCATGATGGCTAGAGGTTCCAGTATTCCAGGGCATATTCTTACTACTCATCTCCCTCTGCCCAAGAGCAAAAAAAGAGATGGTCCCTTGGTGCACCGAGAGATATACTTCAAGCCAAATAATTCCAAGGAAACTCTGCTTGCTCAAACAACCTGCCCACCTACATTGATGGCTGACGTAGAGGTTGATGCGATGGATTTCAAGACAGAAGAAGATTATTTGATGGATGATGATATGACAATGGATGATGGAAATGCAGAGACTGTTCCTACTCCTATGGCCAAATTTAAATCAACCATAATGAGCGGCACTTCTCAGCTCAACGACGATAGTCTTGATAACACCAAAAGAAGGGGTTTTAGAAAAGAAATTGACGTTGAACGCAATAGCCACTTTGCATCTCGAAAGTAGGAATTTAGACATCCAAATTAGTCTGTTCTGGGAGGAAGTCTTTCACTGTAAGGAAATGATCAGTTGATGCTACCAAAGATATATTTCAAGCCAAAAAATTATTCAATTGTGGGACCACTTTCATGTTCTATGGATATACAATTAACATCTTAGGGAATGAGGACGAGAACTCCCAATAGCACAAGTCATATTCCTACTAGTCATGTCCTTCCACCCAAAATGTACTAATTTGGGCCTTTGGAATTTCTTGTGCAACCCGTGTCCCTAAATTTTTCGACTATGAGGAGGTGGTTTCTTGGTGTGTCCTAAATTTTAGTTTCGGGCTATTCTATTTTCCCTGCAACGTTTTTGATCTTCTTACTAACAGGAAGCTTTTGAGAACTATCAATTTTACCGCAGGACTATTGTTCATCTGCTTCAAGCCAAGGATTTATTCCACTGTGGACCCACTCACCTGTTTTTTTGCCAGCTTAGTTATTCCACAAAATATTGAGATCGGGGCACCAAATATTGATCCACCAAGGAGAAGAATGTAAGGATTTCCTAAAAAAAAACATGGTAATCAGTTTTGTATGCATGTTGAAGAGAATCTTGATGGCTCCTGCATGTTGCAGATCCTGTGCCTGCGTTTATGGAAAATATGTTCAATGTTTTGGCCCAAAGAACTCGGTCCAATTTCTAAGGATAGATATACAGTGCTCATTATTCTTTTTTTGAATGGACTTACTCTTAAAAAAAATTCCTTGGAGTCTTGGTTGCTACTTCTTTTCTAGATATAACACCTCTTATTGGCATGGTTCGATAGTCTTGTAGTTCTTCGATATTGTATTTTCTTAAGTAATTTTTTATAAAATGCAACATTTAAAAATTATATGACAATGCACTGTGTCGATCCATCAGGATTTTATGGAAACAAAAATGAATTTCCGACAGTTTCAAACCAATGATCAATTCTTGTCGTAATGCAGATAGAACATAGCAAGACCAAATCACAACGTTGCACGAAGATCACCATTCTTGTTTCTATACATGAAATTATTAATCT
>JASDQU011248643.1:11891-30310 GCA_032191745.1 Picea mariana | reverse complement strand
GGGGGAGAGTAAGGGATAAAGAGAGAGATATGGAAATAAGGATAAAGGGGGAGAGATGAAAAGGGGTTGTTGCAGAGATCAAGTTGTGAGTAAAAGGGAGATAGAGAGAGAGAGAGGAATATGGGAGGATACAAGGAGTTAGAGAGAGACAAGGAGAGAATGGGGGGAGAAAGGGGAAGGGATAGAGAAATAAGGGGAGGGGAGGGAGAGGGAGAGTGAGAGCATGGAAGAATAGTGGAGGGAGATATAAAGAGGGAAACAAGGAGAGAGAGAAAAGGGGAAATAGAGAGATATTTCATGTTAACAGAAACACACACACACATTCATTTTCCTAATAATGTGTGCACGTTCCTAAAAGCATGGACATTATTTTTATTTCAATTTTTTAGGAACACGTGCACGTTCCTAAAGATCACACATTTTCCTAAAGAGCGCACATGTTATTTTTATTTCAATTTTCTTAGGAACATGCACGTGTTCTTGTACACATGTTTCTTAGGAACGTGCTTTCAAACATTCTTAGGAATGTGGCTTACTAAGTGGAGGTTTGGAGTTTTTTGAACTTGTCACATCAGGAACGTGTGTGCATTCCTATAAACTCGCATGTGTTCCCACAAGTGTGCATTCCTGTTCACCCTATTGCCACTTTATCGTCCACCAATTTCATGCACTCACCCTCATGAGTGTGATGGATGATATATTGTGGTCATTCACCATATCCTTTGTAGTCATATATCTAAATGATAACCTTATCTTTAGTAAAACCTAGGTCAATAATCTAAAGCACATTCAACAAGTGCTAAGCACCATGCGACAACATAAGTTATATACCAATCTAGAGAAATGATTATTCAACATGTAGATAATTTACTATCTAACTTCGCTAATACATGTTTGACACTAGTTATATGTATACAACTTGCATAATTTCACCTTGAGGATGGACTCCTATTCCATTTGGGTCATCTTTATTTTCCTCTAGAAAGCATGAGAATGTAATTTGCAAGGCACTTTACAATGAGGTGGCATAATACTTTGGAATGGAGAAAATAGTCACAGTACTACATAAGCACTTCTATCAGCTAAATATGTAACAAGACATAAACATGTATATTAGAGCATGGGCCACCTATATCATCACCAAACCTACCATTAAGAAGTAGAGTCTATTAAATCCTCTACCTACTCCTTATAAACTTTAGACTAATCAAGGATTACATGTTAGGCATGCCTTCAACCAAGCATGGTAATAATTGTGTGTTTATGGTTGTTTATTAGATCTCTAAGATGGCCATTTTGGTACCTTTCAAGGAGAGTACCATAATGTAAGGCATTACTAAGCTCTTCTTTGAGACCATTTGGGTTCATTTTGAGCTACCATGGACCATTGTTTATGATAGGGACAATGGGTTCCTTAGTAATTTCTAGTTTATCATGTTGTCAATGATGAAGACCAAGTTTACCAAATTGTCTACCATCCACCTCTATACCATCGATAAAAATAAAGGCATTAAAAAGGATGATTATGCATATCCTTGGAATGTACAACTCCAAGCCTCCACATACATGGGGCAAAAATCTTCCTTTTGATTAACATAGCTACACCAAAACCCTTCACAATTCTATTTCCCACTACACTTTAGAGGCATCCACAGGCTTCCAACGATTGGCCCCAATTGACATAGCTCTGCCTATTGCATCTACACATGATTAGTCCTCCCATGCTCATATTAAAGCACACATAGAATCAAAATTTATTGAATGGATCTAGCATATACAATAATACATTCATGAAATTTTGTACAAAGCCGATGAAAATACTAGTGACATGATTAACATGGAGTTCCACATAAGTTTTAGGTTGGTGAGAAAGTATGGTTTCACTTTCAAAAAAAGTGACTCATATATCTTCATAATAATATTAAACCACTCCAATATGGGTCTTACACCATCACCAAGGTAATGGGTAATAATGTTTTTGAATTTAGTATTCCACATTTCCTTAGATTACACCCTAAATTTAATGTGGAGTTACCTCAACCATATTTCCTACCTCCTTTGGAAACCTCAGAGGTGGTAGAGTATTTGGATCCTAGAGAATTAAATCATATTAAGTTCAATTCACAATCTATAATCAATCAATCATGGAGAACAAAATGAAGAGCACCCACAAAAAGAACATGTGACTCTATCAAGTTGTTAAAACAGGGTAATTCCTTGACTAGGGTTAGTAGTTCAAGAAGAAATAGATTTAGCAAAAGTTTCCTTAGCTGATTTGTTGAAAGATTAATTATTGAAATATTAATTGTTGATTAATTATTGAAAGATCAATTGTTGAAATATTAGTTGTTTAAATGTTGGTTGTCATTTATTTCAACCCTTGAACATGAAGTTAAGAGTTGCATTTCAAGGTAAATGAGTTGTAAACCGAAGTTAACAAGCTACATGTTGGTTGCATGTTAAAGTAATTGTAAACATAAGTTAACAAGTTGCATGTCAGTTGCATGTCATCATGATATCCTCATTAAAACACAGAGAAGAGTCAATTGAAGATCACTTCTATGAATAATAAATGATAGATCTGAGGTAGTGAGTCGAAGTTAGTGAAGTCTAGTGAGGGAAGAAGTTTGCAGGATTCGAGCATACAGAGAAAGATTTATAGACACAATTTCTTTGAGTAAATCCACGAGTTTCAGGAGGAAAAGTGTGGACATTCACGGGCTACAGTGAGGAAAAGTGAGGACATCTACGAGCAGCTAGTGTAAGGGTCATACACCTGTGAAGAAAAGTTGTTGAAGATCAGAGATATAAAAATCATCTTAACTACAGGTTGAAGGTATGTCTTCTTGTGTATGTTAGGGTGTTTATTCTGAAGAAATCAGGAACATATATGCCTTAGTGATTCAGAAGCATTTGATTTGGAGAAATCTCTTGTGAATATTGGTATGAGGTATGTGTGGTTGTAGTATTGATGAGATATTGAAATCAGTAGAAGAAACAAAGGTGTTTGAAACAACAACATCAACAAGTTATCAGTTACAACGATAGAGGTAGTGACATATTTCTCTACATGTATATTTCAGGGTAGTTGGATGGGTTAAGGAAAGGGGGTTGTAGCCTCCTTTCAGTTGGAGTCGATAAATTAGGGAGTTGGAGATTCCTTCAAGTTGCAGCCTATAAATAGGCGGTTGGAGCCTCCTTCTAGTTGTAGTTGGAGAAATAGGAAGTTGATGCTTCCAATGCATGTACTCTTTGATAAATGAGAAAATCATTCTGTATTTTTCTCCTACATTGGATTTCCACCTAAAATTATGATGTACTGTGTTTATGTGATGTTTATGCATTGAATTGTGGTGTTGATGATATACTGATAAACTATTGAACATTTTTGGAGGTTTTATATTGTGATTAAAAGTACTTATTGTGCTCATACTGATTCACCCCCCTCTTAGTATTCCAAAAATTTATATCAAAGTAGGTCCTTCAGGAAGTAGTATAACCACTGGAAGGAGATCATGGAATACACTAAGATAGTCCAGCATGAGTATTTGACGGTCAAAACTATACCTTATGGAATAAGGTGATGAAAATATTTTTACAGGCACAAGGATTTGATGTTTTTCAATCAGTAGTATATGGGTATACAACACTAGCCACTCCCCTAACCGACGAAGATGGAAAGAAACTCAATGAAAACAACTCAAACGCTATAGATACCATTCTGAATTGTTTATTTGATTCAATACTTGTAAAGGTTATGCATTGTGACAATGCAAAGGGTATTTTGGATAAAATCCAAAATATTTATGAAGGATATGCCAAAATTAAGGGAGCTAAGCTTCAAATCTTCAGAGCTAAGTTTGAACAATTGAAGATGAAGGAAGATGAATACATTGCAGCCTACCTTCTGCGAGTTGACAAAATAGTTAACACTATTAAGGGATTGGGAGTAGAAGTTGATGAATCAATGGTTGTTCAAAAGATATCGAGGTCTCTTCCTATGATAATTGATCCTAAAATATCATCCCTAGAAGAAAGAGAATATCTCGGTACATTGAAAATGGATGAGCTCCATGAAATATTTATAGCCTATGAAATGATAACAAAACATGAGAACCCAGTCACGAAGGAAGAACCTTTCAACGAATCCAAGAATATAAAGAAGAAGAACAAGCAAAAGTGAAAACCAAGTTGCAACTGTATTGATGATTCAGACGAAGATGAAGAGATGGCTAACTTCATAAGGAAATTAAAGAAATGAACAAGCAAGTATAAAGGTATGCTTCCATTGAAATGTTTCAATTGTTGTGGCATTGGTCATTTTTCTTCTAAATGTCCTCATAAGAATAAATATAGTGATGAATAAGAAGCTTCTAAAAGGGAAAATAAATATCAAAAAGGAAACAAAAGGAAATTCTTCAAGAAAAGTTTATACTCAAAGGAGGGCAGTTCCTCATCAGACGAGGAGGATAATGATAGTGACAATGATTCAAAAAGCGTTATTTTCATGGAAGTAGAAGATGATTCTGAAGAAGAAGGTGAAGTCGGTCTTAGATAAAAGATAATAAATGCATTAGAAGAACTTAGGAAAGAAATAAAGAAAAACAAGTCACTCAAGGAAGACTTACAAATGAAAGAAGTATCTCAAAATTCCATCTCTGAAGAAATCGAGTCAAAAATCTACAAATTCAAATAGAACAAGAAAAAATAATTGAGGAAATACTTCAGATTTAGTTAAAAGAAAAGGAGAAAACAATTAGAATCTTGGAAGAAGAAATAGTCTCTTTAAGGAAAGATCTTCAAAAGAAAGATATGCAGTGGAAGAGCACTAGAATATTGGATCAAATAATTAGTAGTAAAATACCATCCAATGACAGATCCAAAATAGGATACAATCAAGTACAGAATGAGAAAGGATAGAGCTTGAAGACAACAAAACATGAAGCATGAAAAAGAAGTTATGCATATATTGTGAAAGATTCTTTCAAGAAGGAAGAATGCATGACCCCAAAGAAGAAAATTCCATAAATAAAGAAGACTCAAGAAAATGAATTCAAAAGGAGTGCATCACAAAGAATATCATCTACTCCTAGGTATCAAAGGTTCTTTTATGGTCATTGTTTTAATTGTGCTAATTCTGGACATAAATATGTAAACTACAGAGCCTATGCCAAGAACCGAAGCAACTATGCAGGGTACTTAAATAATAGTTATCCTAGAAAACATTATGAAGCATACAACAGAAATCAAAATATTTTTGGTTCATTGAGAAATGAAGTAGAATGTTACAAATGTAACAATTTTGGACACATAGTGAAGAATTGTATATTGACTATTCCACCCAAGGAATCAAAGAAGGACATTAACAATCAAATATCAGAACCACAAGAGATATGGAAAAGAAAACAAAATCAATGCTCTCTTTCTCTACAAGCCCAACATAGGAAAAGTTATTTGTATGTTGATAGTGGTTGTTCAAAGGATATGAACGGTGACAAGAACATGTTTCTAACTCTCAAGAAAGAAAGGGATGGAACAATTTCATTTGGCAGTAATCTTTCATCTAAAATTATAGGTAGAGGCACAGTGAATCTTGGAAGAAAAGATGCCATGGAAGAATATTTTCTATTAGTTGAAGATATGAAACACAATCTCTTGAGTGTAAGTCAAATGTGCAGTCAAGGACACACACTTCAGTTCGACTCAGAGAAATGTGAAATTAGGAAAGAAGGATCAGGAAAGATAGTGGCGAAAATGATAAGGACTTCGAACAACATATATGTTTTGAATGAAATTGGAAAATAAAATTGTTTATTAGGGAAGGAAAATGAAAGTTGGCTCTGGCATAGAAGAATGGGTCACATGAAATTTTACAATCTTTTGAAAATCCGTAGAAAGGAAGAAGTAAAAGAAATGCCTAAAATTTCAAAGCCAGTGAATACTCTATGTAAGCATTGTCTTCAGGGAAAATAGGCTAGGACCAAGTTCAAATCAAAGGAGTACTCAATGAAAAAACCATTGGATATTGTACATACTGATCTATGTGGACTAAAAAGAACCAAGGGATTAAATGGTAAAAAATACTTCATGCTATTGATTGATGACTACAAAAGAATGATTGAAGTTTTCTTTCTCAAGAAGAAGTGAGAGGCATTCGAACACTTCAATATATACAAAGATATTGTCGAAACAATGACAAAATTGAAAATCAAATGTTTGAGATCATACAACGGTGGAGAGTTCACATCAAAAGAATTCATGGATTTTTGTGGTGAAAATGGGATAAAAATTCAATTCTCAGTAGCCAGGAAAACTCAACAAAATGGAGTCATTGAAATAAATAATAGGACAATACAGGAAATGGACATAACCATGTTCAAAGATTCCAAGTTGGGTGACATATTTTGGACACATGGAATACATACAACAATTTATATCTTGAACAGAGGAATGCTCAAAATTAATAGTGATAAGACTCCCTACGAGCTATGGAAAGGAAGACCGAATAATGTGAAGAATTTTAGAGTATTTGGAAGTAAGTGCTATATCAAAAGAGAAGGCGACAAAATTGGAAAATTTGACTCCCAAGTTGAAAAAAGGAATATGTGTTGCGTACTCAAGCAAAAAAAAGACATACAAGTGTTTCAATCTGAGACTCAAAAAAATAGTAGAAAGCATCAATGTACAGATTGATGAGACAAATGTACAAAAGACCAAAGAAGAAAGAAAAGACTCAACAAAGAAGGAAAGAGAAGAGGATTTGAAAGAAGAAGTAGAAGAAGAAAAATCAGAAGAAGAAGAAGAAGAGCAACTAGAAGCAGAGAAAGATGAAGATGACTAAAAAAATATTCAGATATCTCCCAAAATTTATACCTGGCGAGTGCAGAAAATAATCCACTAGAACAAATCATTGGGAATAAAGATGCATGATTTAAAACCCAAATAAAATTAATCTCACCAGAACAAAGACATCTAGCACTATTGTCCATAGTTGAACCTAACAATTTTGAAGAAGCCAGCATAGATGAACACTGGATCAAAGTTGTGGAAGAAGAACTGGATCAGATAGAGAAGAGTGAAACATGGGAACTTTTTTCAAGGACTAAGAATAAGAACGTGATTGGCACAAAATGGGTATTCAAAAACAAGTTGAACTAGCATGGACAGGTAGCCAAGAATAAATCAAGGTTAGTATGCAAGGGATATGCTCAGGTTAAAGGAATAGATTTTGAAGAAACTGTTGCCCAAATTGCCAGAATGAAAGAAATTAGGCTGATCTTATCTTATGCATGTTTGAAGAAAATCAAATTATATCATATGGATGTAAAATCATCCTTACTAAACGGAAAACTAGAAGAAGAAGTCTACATCGAATAGCCAGAAGGGTTTCTACTGTCAGAAAAGGAAGATTATGTTTGCAAATTGAAGAAAGCAATGTATGGACTCAAACAAGCCCCCAGAGCATGGTATTCAATTTTGGACATACATTATTCTTAGGATTGTTTTTCAAGGTGGTAGGGTTGACCATGTTTATTTTTTCAAATTATTGAACCTACTATACCAGTCAAGGTTGGACAAATGTTACACCATCTTATTATTGGGCCTATGGTGGCATAGCATTGGGTGGAAGAGGACTAGGGCATGGATAGTATGGGTTGTTCTACTATGGAGTCCCATATGGGTTGTACGAAATTGATGTTCCTCCACTAAAATTTGGATTGCATGAAGGCCCATGTGTATGCTAGGGAATTGGCAAACCTATAGAGGGTAAGGGATTCATGGGACATGTTTGGTTATTCCCCCAAACTATTATGTAAGTTTTAAAACTTTTACAGTAATTCAATTCTCCCAAATATTCTTAATATGGAAAAGAAAAAAATTACAATCACACATATACTTAGAGATTTACCCTAGAAACCCAACCAGGAAAACCAACAAGCTATTTTAGAGTTGCACCTCTATTTACATTATTTGTATTCATTATTTATAATAATATATATATAGGATCCCATGGAATCCAAAAAAACCCAATCCATTAATCATGGATTATAACTCAACCATATATCCTTAACCGGAATTACATTACCATGGAGCACAAAACCTTGTGTCATAAAACTTCCAAAGGAGAAAACCATACTGAGAAAAACTGCTTTATAAAAACCTATCAATAATTTTTGACTCCATGGGGCCCTTCGGGCCTAATTAGGAGGCCCTTTCGGCTCCCTTTCCACCCCCTCCCATTGAACCATGTGAAAAGCATATAACATATACCCAACATACTGGAGGAGGGGGGTTGGGTAATGGTCTATTGGATGCATATGGTATGCCCATAGTGATTGGATAGTAAGGACATCCTCCATAATGGTTTCTATAATGATAAATGTTGTAAGGAGGTGAAGGGACACCATATAGATAAATATGGGTCATGGAACCAATCAATCCATCTGTCAAATGGGATGTCCTAATTTTTTCCTAACCAAATGATTGAGGTTGAGGGGTATTGGAGAGCACCGTGTATAGGTAGACATACTAAGAATAAATTAAATTGAAGTGCTATGATTTGGTTTTGTCCTCTTCTTTGCTTTTAGGTATGGCAGTGAAAACATCTTTTGTGATGAGGGGTAAAAGATATTTGAGGAACTAGTCTAGGAGGAGTTATGCATTAACCCCAATCTTACATAATATTCTTCATTTATGCCACTCTAGGATATGATATGTGTGCAGGTATTTTGGCAGAAATATATGAGAATTTCCATACTAGTGTCATGTTGAACTAGTAATTGAAAGAAGACTAAGAAATCCTTTGCTAATGTTACAATGTTGCATATGACTCTACTTTCTAATATATGTACCATTTTGTAGAGGGATCAGTTAAGGTTCTTTAAAACAATCTCAATTGGATAAAATCGTTAGTGATGTTCTTGAATCAACACTATATATTGAAGGTCATGACACGATTTTCCGGATCCTCACTCGACTTCCCATAAAACTCAAAAATATATAAGGGAGTTTGGTCAGCATGGGTGGCCAAGTGAGATCATGTAAGATGGGGTCATTATTTAGCTTTGTTAAATTGGGAAGATTCATTGAAGAGATGTATGGTAATTTTTGTGTATCTTCCATTTTGACTAAGTGTTGAGGGTCGATTCCTAATGAGAAAGGGTCGTTGGATGGGTTGTTTTAGGTAGTTGTTCCTAGAAAGGTCTATCTGAGCAAGTCCAAACCAAGCATTATTGAAATCAAAATTGACTATGAGTGGTGATACCAAATCAACGAATTAGTAGGGCCAGGAAACCACCCACCATTGGTGGGAGGAACTACATGTGTCTAGGGTATGAGGGTGATAATGGGTTCCCTATGGTTCTAATAATTATGGAAATTCTACTTGGAAATTAAAAATTATGCCCATGGAACTTTATTTAATGGGGGTGGATTCACGCAAATAAGATTATGGAAAAAAAAGGAATTGAATATTTCTTTTATACTTTAGTTGATTTTATTCTTTTCTTTTTTATTTAATAGTTTTTTTTTTGAAATTTTAAAAGCATATATTAACGACTTGGTCGGTAGTTTCTGTTTATTATGAGAAGAAATTTGTAATCCATTTTTCTACGTTGTGCTGTATAAACTTAAATAATGAGATTTCCATTTTTTTTATGAATAGAAATTGAGATTTTTTTCTTTGCTAATTTTTTTTTTTGTATATTATTTAATTTGGTTTTTTTTATATATCTAATGTTACTTTCAACCTAATTTCCAAGTTCCGTCATTATTTTAAAATTTACTTTAAACTCATATATGTGTGTGTATTTATATATACAATACATACATGCGTGTGTGACATACAATATATACATGTGAATACATACATGTGTGTGTGGCATACAATATATACATGTGTCTGTGTGTGAAGATCATTCCCCATTACTCACACATGTCGGGTTAGACATGTATGGAATTTCAAGAAGATTCTATAGGGTCCCAAACTTGAACATTAATTAAGGGTTGAGGCATGAAAAAATCCTAATTCAAAGCCTAGATAATTATTAGGCTATCTTAAATACCATGTGATTAGGATTCAGGAAAGGGAGGGGTTCCATTCTTTTGATACTGTTATTGTTCCATACTTGAGCAGAGCATCTAGGAGTGGAATATTGAAGCATAATAGAGGAAGTAGAAGATTATTTAGTAGCCATTTATGCTACAGTGTGCACGATAATTCCATAGTGAGTGCCCTTTCCTTTGTATTTACATTTCATAACTAAGAAGAAAAGAGAAGAGAATAGGCCTCGCTTTCTAGCTAGATTTTCTTTCATATTTAGTTTTGTAGGTCACATCTTGTGTTCATTTTATTATTTATTTCATTTTATTTTCGATTATATACATAGTCTTGAGTGCTACACTAGTAATATTAAATCTAAGATCTAAGATAATAAAGTGCGTAAGCACATATTTTATAATATTGTAATTTTTGTTGAGATGAATTATTCCACTGAAATATCCATGGAAGTATATAAATCAATATCAAACATTCATGTATCCACTAGCCTATCAATGGTATCATATTTCCACGAGAAATTAATCATACATGACCCACCTTAAAATGACACCAATATCCTTTTATTTATTCTAGAGTTTCCTTACAATGTGTGGAAGCCCCTCCTTTTAATACCCCTACCTTAGTTTAAATGAGTTAATATACTTTCCTTACAATGTGCTGAAGCCCCTCCTTTTGATACCCCTACCTCACCCTAAATGATTGAATGTACTTTAGCTCGGGTCATGGATAGTTTATGAGGCTTTGTTGGCTCTTCCTAATCTAATACTTTTGATACCCCTACCTCAATCTAAATGAGTGAATATACTTTCACTACAATGTGTTGAAGCCCCTCCTTTTAATACCCCTACCTCACCCTAAATGAGTGAATGTACTTTATCTCGGGTCTTGGATAGTTTATGACGCTTTGTTGGCTCTTCCTAATCTAATAGGACATGTGCTTTGAGGCACCTAGTTGAGCATTTTTTTTTTTCATTGAGTGGTTTCGGCATGCATTCTGCATCATGACTTTTAAAATCCTTATTGCACCTATTTCAAGTGGTTCACACATTCCGATGGTATATAGGGTGTTTTTTTTTTGAAACTATCCACTTTTTTTTTATGGTGCGTTGTTGCAGTCTCGCTCGAAAGTCGTAGATTATATTTTTTTTTTTTTTGGGAAGAACACCCTTCCAATGGTTTGTGTAATGGTTGCCTCACGCCCTTGAGTGTTCTCAAACATATTCATCTCATTCTTTACTCATTATAAAAGGTCTCTAATCCATATTTCTCACACATAAAAGAAATTGTCATGTCACTAGCTCAGTCACGATCCAATTATCTCCTTCCTCTTTCCGTAGTCTTGGGCTAGCTAGGATTTGTTATCTCTATCAACCATCCACATACTTGAATACAATTACAATCGATACTTTCCTCTCCATTTGTCTTAACTTTTCCTAAACCCTAAGTTCACATCTGGTCATCTAATATTTTCTACTTTAAAAGGAGATTTTCAACTAGGAGCAGCACACACGCCATACATACTTGCATTTTTATTTTATTTATTAAATTATATGTATCTATTATAACCTATTTCATGCCATACATACATACTTGCACTTTTATTTGATTTATTAAATTATATAAGTCTATTATAAGTGGTTGATCTTGTTTCATTTCATTTAGAAATACAAGTTATTAGACTTTTCTTTTTATTGGAGGACCAGGAACATTATATATACATAAAGTAGGTTTGCAACACTTATTTTCTAATTCATGTTTATTTATTTTCCCACTTAGCCTAGTAGTTTATTGCAAAATCAAAATCAAAATCTTATTAAGGGATTTTTCCCACCTAAAAGGAGAATAAACATTAAGGAATTTTTCTACCTAAAAGGATAACATGTTGGACAGTGCTAATGAATTTTCTCAACATGGAATGTAGGTGGTTTTCAAATCCTAATATTTAGCCTTCACTGGAGACAAATCAATTAAACATAGATGTTTGGTTAGAGGAACATTTATTGTATCTAATTGTTATAAGCTATATAGGCTAATAAATGTGCAGGGTTGAAGGGTTGGAAGGATATACATGTTGGCTATTGTAATTCTCCCTTGAACATAATAAAAATGAATTTCATTTCCTCGTGGATCTTTCCCTTATGAACGGTTTTACCATGAAAATATGGTGTTCATTCTTGTGGGATTGTTTTTGTCTGTATATTTGATTAATTGTTGTTAATTAAATCTGTTTGATTTAGCTTCTACTATATAACAAGTGGCATTAGAGCAGGTGCAAAAGGTGCATCAGGTGAGCCAAGTCTAGTTGTTTGTATATATTTGTGAGTGCAAGAACCTTTGGATGTTTTTTTTTTGCAAGTGAGGGCAGGAGGATATGAGTACTGAGGAGCCCAAACATTTTTTTCTATTTGAGAGCATTGATCCAGTGGAATTTCCCACATTGACTCTCCTAGGTCATGTTAGAGGAGCATCGATGCTCCTACACTTCAAAAAACCAGATTTCCTAGCCTTTAATGCACCCTTATCCAGTCGGGGGGAGCACTGAAAAGGTGGTGCCCCCCTTCCACACAAAAGGAACACTAGTCTCAATAGTGGTGCCATCCAACAAGCCTTAGAGAGTGCCAATATCAAATATGGTGCCCCCTGTGAATCTTAAGACAACACCACCCTTCTATCATTAGAGGAAAAGGGATTTTTTTGCCCGTTCGAGAAGAAAATCGGTGGAGGGTTTGAATGTGAATTGGCAAAGGGTTTGAGAAAATCGTTAAAGTTCAAAGTTCTAAATTTGAAGTTGAGAAATTTAATACAAAGACCAACTTTGAGCTAAGGAAGCTCAAGATGAAGGATTTGCTTGTGCAACAGGGTTTGCAAAAAGCATTGGTAGGAATATCAAAGAAACGGACAACCATGACAAATGATGAATGGGACAATCTAGATGCAAGAGAATTCGGTACTATATGCATGTGCCTTGCAAATGATTTTTTGTTTAATGTAGTAGGAGAGGAAACATTAACAGGCCTATGGACCAGATTGGAAGGACTTTACATGAAAATTTCCCTAACTAATAGAATCTATTTGAAGAGGTAGTTGTATGGTTTTTGAATTAAATAAGGTATGGAAATCGTTGACCATTTAAGTACCTTTAATACTCTTATGGTTCAATTGGATAGTATGGAAGTAAAACTCGAAGACGAAGACAAGGCAGTGAAACTTTCGTGTTCGTTACTGAAGTATTGGGATCATTTAGTTACCTATATAATTTTTATCTCAACAAATGTTCTTGGTTATGAAACTGTTGTGGCTGATTTATTGCTTGAGGAGATGAGGAGAAAATCTCGTCAAGAAACATCAAATTCTAAGGAAATGGTGGTGAGAGGGCGATCCAAATATAAAGAGATGAAGCATAGAGGTTCTTCCAGATCTAAGTCAAGAGGGAGGAAGAGTAAACTTAAGTGATTGTACTATGGAAAATCCATACATTTGAATAATGATTGTTGGAAATGACAATAGGCCTCCAAAGAAGAATCAACAAAAGAAGTAAAGGATTCAAATGCAATAGAAACAAGCTCAGCTTCCGGTTCATGTATGATTGATGAAGTTTTGTCTATTTATAATGCTCCGCATCATGATCAACATTGGTTGTTAGACTCTAGCACATCAAATCATATGTGTTTATATAAACATTGGTTTTCCACATATCAACCTATAGATGATGGAGCTTCTTTTATGGGAAATGATATTTCATGTAAGATTATTGGAATTGGTAGCATTAGAATTAAAATGTATGATGGTTCTATAAGACATTAACATATGTGAGGCACGTACCTGAACTTAGAAAGAACCTGATATCTTTGGGAGTCTTAGATTCTACTAGATACAAGTGCATAATTGAAGGTGGAGTAACGAAAGTGCTCAAAGGCATCTTATAGGTCATGAAGGAAAGAAAGATAGGGAATATTTATCATCTTGAAGGAAGAATTGAGTCAGATAATGAAACAACAACAATATATGAAAGTGCAAGTTATTCCACTCGTATATGGCATCGACGTTTGGGTCATATGAGAGAAAGGACTTAAGGTATTTCTAAATTGTAAGTTACTTCCAAGTTTGAAGTCTCTGAATTTAAATTTATGTAAGCATTGTGTCTATGGTAAACAAAGTAGGAAGAAGTTTAAAACAAGAATGCATAGTAGTAAATGTGTCCTTGATTACATTCACACAAATGTTTGGGGACCATCCCCTACAGTCTCGTTGTAACATCCCCTCTGTTACGTCGTATAAGTATTTGAGAAACAATATGATTTTTTTTTTTTTTGAAACATTAATAAACATCATTAAAACAGGAGAAACATTATAGTAACATACATTAGTAATACATATTCTATTTCTTTCAATCCATTTGCAAATCTAGATTTAGATACCGCTTAAAGCATGAAGGAATCTATCACTTCACATAAAATAAAATACAACTACCCACCCAACCTATCTTGCAAGGTTAGGAATTCGAAGACACATAATCAACGCCCAAGTATAGGATTCATCCGATTGATATTGACCATTTAAGGTCTCAAGACTGGCAACTATTCTAAGGAACAAGGAAGTGTCTAATTCCCAAAATTCAATTCATTCCACAATTTAAATATAAATTACAACATCCTTAACCACCTTTCTGAAAACAAAGAAGAATTGGTAACATGGTTACTTCATCATAACATCATTGCATACTAATTCAATAATTTATCACCTTAATCATTTAAGGATAGGAAGAAATTCTAGAAACATCAAGACAATAACCTTAAATAGTAAAACATAATCCTTTTAATCGAAAATCTACCATTTATGACAGTTTCAAATCACTTAGATATAGTGAAGAAATAACATGTAACTGGGAAAGACTCAGTTCTAAGAAAGAGTTTAAGTTTTGTAAGAAGCCTGAAGCTTCTCCTCAGGTACCAAGGTGCCACACTTCTAGATTCAACTCTAGAAGGGAGTGGACAGGCTCCTCAAAAGCCCAAGTTCAAAAGAAACGATTCTTGGTATGCAAAAAGATCCTCTCAAGTCGTGTAGAGGTTTCTAACCTTAGGAACTAAAAATCTCAGAAGAGACAGGGTGAACAAACAGAGGGGATGCACAAAATACACACTCAACAATTAGAATATAAATCTCAGGAGGGATGCACTAAGAACGTTGGAGTTCAAATCAAGGAAAATATCAAGAGGGACAGAGTGTACAGGGTTCAACGAGGAACCAAAGGTTGATATCCCTTTGAAGGGAACCAATGGGAAATATTTTATCACGAGGAAATTGGAATCCACGTGACCATCCGATCAAACAAAATATGTGCACTTGTTAAAATCCTTAAGACCTTCGGACTTCGCCACTTCGTCGGATCCGAGTCACTTGTTTTAAGAGATCCCTGAAGCCCAAATTCACAAGATCATATACACCGATCATTGGTGAAGGAATATTATCCGTTGGATCCCCAAGGGTTCAACTAATTGGCTAAAAAGGTTCATAAATGTAAAGAGTGAAGGAAACCATGAATCTCCGAAGTCCGAGAGTAGAGAATAGTTGTAGATTTGTCGATTGAATAAGTTCCATTGGATCTATGAGACTTCATATTCAGAGGTTCTGTAATTCATAAAACGAGTAATGGCGCTAAGGATAAGGGACTCCCAGAGTCCTAGAGTCTGGAGTACATCAGTATTGTCGAATGTTGGGTACACATGTTTGTAGATCCAAGTATTTGGATTTTGGTCGTTCGAGAGGTGTGTTGAAATTGTGAAGGTGGGAAAGGTCCCAGCCTCCCAAAGTATGAATTCAATCCTGACCACTGCCAATGGATAATAAAGGATTGTCAAATTTGAGGGTTTGGCCTTCGTTAGTTCAAAGGAAAACTAGAGTTGCAAAGATAAAGCATCTGAATCTCAAAGTACCGAAGTATCTGAGCCCTTTCTCAGAGATCTTGTTTGATGACGTATCAACTTCCACCTCTCAACTAATTCCAAGTGACACGTGGCACTCATTTCAGGTACCTTGGGTTACGTCATTTGTGCGAAATCATGTGACACGTGTCACTCTCATTTTGTGACATGTCATCGAATTCAAAGCATGGTTTCCACGTCACTCTGGGAGATTGTCACTCCGGGATATTTAACCCAAAGTAAACCCAATTCTCTGAAGTGTAGGATCTCTGAAACCACTTCTAGCCATAGATCGGAGCAAGGTAAAGGGACTGTTGATCTTCGAGTTAAATAGGATTCAGTTATCTAGTTGAGTTAAGAGGTAAATTTTAAGGGTTACAAAGACCCCAAAGTTCCAAGATTCCTAAGTAAAGGATATCTACAGATAGGGCGAACAATAAGGTCCGTTACATTTTCAAGTTTGATTGTTTTGAAGGGTCGACAATTCAACGCTCCAGAGGAAATGGGTTGCTAAGTAAAAATATATCCCCAGAGTTATGAACTTTGGATTGGACTACAACTGTTAACCAAGGTAAAGTGTAAACAATCATATCTTCGAGATCTACAGTGGTTCAGTTACTCAGATAGGATGGTTTCAAGTTTTACAGACGAAAAACCTTGAAGTCCAGATGTTTTGTAGTGGATCTCCACCGTAGAACTCATAAGAGGAAAATCATCGCCTGACATTAGATTTGATGTCAAAAGTTACAAAGGAAGGTGGTAGGGTAGGGTAACCTACAATTGTCAATCAACTCAGCTATGACCGAATTCGACCAGTTATCAATTCGGGAGAAAAGAAGTGTTGGGTTGAAGAAACCTATAGAACGTCGGAGTTCTGGAGCCTTGAATAATGCCCCTTGGGACTAGCACCAAGTTTTGGCTTCGGGTTACATGCATAACTTGGTTTAGGAAAAATGGATAACACTCGGATTGGAAGTAAGTAAAATTTTTCCTGAAAACCAAAGAATGGGCATCCCACAAATCCTGAAGTAAATGGATTTAAGTAACAAATTTTTTATATAACTCCATGTCCCTAGGGACTTTGGGTAAAACAAAATCTAATCTAAGAAAAATAATAACCCAAGGTTTAACAATTTCATGAAAATCCACCATTCGACATAATTGATTTATCATAAACTTAATAGGAAGTTATGGTACAATTGTAGATCTAGTACGCCTCTCGCCAATGAACCAATCAATATAATTGATTTGTATTTTTAATGAAATTCAATAAGGACTTACGATACAAGTTGGAACTAAACCTCAAATGACCAACAAGAAATACATTAATAATGTCCTAATATTAACCCCTTAAAACTATGAGAAAAACATATTCAGGTAAGGATGAAAATATAGACTTAAACATAAGCTATATGAAATATACATTTTTCACTTAAACAAGGAGGATCAGACTGATATACAGATTTTTGAAAATGTTTGAAATTTACAGTGAAGATTTAAAATATAGCATTGTGGCTATTATTTGTTTTTCATAAAATGTAACACTTGAAATTTAGACCTTCAAATGATTCTATAATGACTATATCCATCTATTGTATTGATACTTTCGTAATATAAACAAATTCAACTTATAAATACCATAAATTGATGAAACCTGTGTGTTGAAGATGTCCTTCCACACCTTCCACTCCTTCCTTTCCTTCGCTTTCTAATCATAGAGACTTTACTGGTACTTCCAAGCCAACGCTAGGGGTACTCTTCTTCCCCCTTATCCCCCTAATCCACAAAGGGGACAAGAACACAAAAAATAGAACACAATAGCTTCCAGGCTTTCCTCGCAAGGAGGATCTTCCACTCTTTTCACAAGCCTAGAGTCCCAACTCTCACAAGTAAAAACACAGTCAATTTAAAATTCGATAGCATAATAGTGCCTTACCCAGGGTTCGATCCCCTTCCCTTCTATGCCCCTTTATTTATACAATAATCCCTTATGAACATCTGTCCCTCATGCATAATTCATTAATTTTTAGAAATTCATTTCAAGTATTATTCATCCACTATAGGTGTCACATTCTCCCTGGGTTGCACACTAAATTTCTCTTTTATTTTTATTTTAAAGCCACCTTTCCTCACAATTCCCCGTGTGTTCTTAAAGTTCCTGTTAGTTTCTCTAAATCCCCTTAATTAAAGGTTGTCTCCTAACTAGGTTTTAGTTAGGGTTGGATTAGGAGTCTTCTTAGTTATGATAGGGTTGGTTGACTCAAATTCTATTCTATGCACAACCCATTCTCTCAAGTTGTAATTATTTCTAAATAAGGATTTCTTTTTAGTAATTTCATGCACCCTTTTGTATTTTATCACTTCCTTAGGTCTTTACTTACTATTTCCTAACATTTGATTTTCTTCAAATCTTTACTCATGTCACAATTTAATTAGTA
>JASDQU011248642.1:0-25490 GCA_032191745.1 Picea mariana | reverse complement strand
AATGAAAACAATGGGTAATGAATAAATGTTGAATGCTAATTGATGAGTTTTTGTGCAAGAGGAAAGTTTTGGGAAAAAGATCCCCACACTCATTCACCCCCCCTCTAAGTGTGGTAGGTGTGTCCAACAACAAACCTCCTTTTGATGGCCCTTAGCTCTGACACACACACATGCTCACTTGTATGAAGAAGATCAGCCACCTTTGATAACCTTGCTGGAGTTCTCTAGCTGCTGTAGCATCAGTCCTTCACACAATCTTTTACAAATTCTCCAATGTCTTCTTAACCTTGTTTGCTTCTAACCTTTTCCATGAGAATCCTCTCAATATATAGGAGGAAATGAATTGGTTACTTAGATAGGAATGATCCCAAGATATCAGGAAATCCAGTACTTGACAACCATTCGAATGTCATCTCATCCTTCTAGAAGATTCCCTTCTAGAAGCTTCGAGAATTCATCCTTTCCCTTCTTTAAAAAGTGTTCGCACCCTAGCAGTTAGGTACAATGTGAACTTCTCGCACCCTAGATTAAGGTAGCCTGCGAGAATCATGCATTCTTGCAGGCAAATGTATAGACAACCTGTGAACCTTCCTCAAAACTGTGATTTCTAGAGAAAGATGAATGTAACTTTTCTCAGGAAAAGATTCTAATGAAGAGCCTGAGTACACCATCCTTAATACATCATCATGATGACCAAAATCATGGGTAACAGAATTCCCCCCAAAGTCTAATATTGGAATGAGTGACAGTCAATAGACTTTGTAAGCTGTATGTGTGTGTCGAGAACCAAGAGCACATCTAATCGGAGACCTGCAAACAATCAAGCATCGGCAGAGTATCATATATATCAATTATGAGGTAGGCATTCCCATACTCAGATCACAGATTGATTACATTGTAGACATGGGTCATGGCCACCAATCATACACTGTGGATCCACGTCCTTCAAAATATAGCATAGTCACTTGAATACACTATGGATCTATGTGAAAAAATTCAACTCAAGACGACATAGCCACGAAATATACACAGTGGATCTATGTGTCGCAAATTATACATACTCCATCGAAACCTGGATCACAAAGATGATATCTAGGGTATTCAACCTCATCCCCCAAAGTACAAATCTATCCATGTGATTACATATGTTGAAGTCGAACATGGTAGAAACCACTTGATTACTGGTCAATGATAAAACCGTTAACAAGTGCGAGGGAAATCACCATTGATGTCAATGACTCCCAAGGTACCATAGTACATTCCATCGAATGTGAATAAATGATTTGATGTCGAACATTCAATGGAATCTCACGATCAGGGGTCAATGATGTAAACCCATTGTCGAAAGTGAGGAACTTGCCATTGAGGCATGCAAGCTCCAAGGTACTAAATAATTTCTAAGTTTTGATTTCGGATAATGTGCTGAAGTCGATGGAACAAAACTCATCACAGGAGGGCCTTGATGTATCCCCCATCAATGAAACGAAATGAGTAACAGAGTTTGAAGGTGAAACAGATCACTTTACAAATTCAACTAGACACAAGGAAGGCCAACTCGGAGAGAATGGACAAATGCAGATGGTCGACTCAATATAGGTTTCAGGTGGACTTCTCTTGAACATATGAATGACACAACCAATGATTTGGTAGCATTGACTCAAAGATGACACATGAAATGATCTTGTAGTAAATTGAATGAGAGACGAATGGATTTCTCAAACCGGCTTCAAATGATGAATAGGGGGTGTCATGTTCAAGAGTGACACTTACTGCCAATCAATACAAAGATGGAACATATCCCTTTCCCAAATTTTCCCCCACCATTTCTGGCAAGTACCTCTTTATTTTTACGCAAGCTTGAAGAGGATCACATATGCTTGTTGATATAAGCTCATCCTTTGGACGAGTCCCTCAGAGTATTTTTAACAAACCCTAAGAAGGAGTGGTTCGGTCCCATCACGGGTCTGTCAATGTTTGTTTAACGAGTCCAGAGATAGTAAACTCGAAGGTTTTTTCAAGATTATAGAGTTTGGAAAAACACTTAAAAGAGAACTCTCTCAGTTCCTTTTTCATAAAATAGTCTGGATAAGACCGAAAAAGAGAGAAACTATCGCTTACCAGACGCGTACTTCAAATACTTTATCGAGCATGAAAATAGCAAGGTCACTTGGCGATCTTTTCACGTTCAGAGAGTCTGAAAAGAGCTTAAATAAGACTCTAGGGGGGTTCCTTTTTCGTATAACCTTGTTGAGCCCGAAAAAGTGATAAAACTATGCTCTATCATGTTCTCTTGTTTTTACGAGTGTAAGAACGGACAAAAATGATGCTCGAGGTTTTATGTAAAAACCACAAAAAACAACCAAAATCACACCATAACGGAGAAAAATATGTCCATATCCTTTTTGTAATCATCAATGTTTCACACCTGCAAGTCATTACACTCATATTTATATTAGTAATTAGGTTTAAACAATAGATAAACTTAAAAACCCAAAAATGACATAGTAAAAAGTAAATTAAATGAGTAAATACACATTTTTACCATACCATTCCACATTTTCACTATTGAGTTCCAAAAACCCCCATTTTACCCTCCGACTTCGGCGTTGATTTTCAGGAGCTACAAGAGATCATTTGACGAGCCATCTGCAGCATTATGGTAAGCTCTTCTTTCTTTATCTTTTCATGGTTTAAATTTTTTATTTCATTGGTTAATTTTTTGTATTTTCAAGTGGTTTTTGAGCCCTACATGCACACAGGAATTCTCGCAGGCTGCCTATATGGGGCCTACGAGAATGATAGTTTCTCGTAGGAAATCTTTGAGCCACCTGCGAGGGGTTCGCACTGTGTATAATAGGGCACCTGCGAGCAGCGCAGAACTCAATTTTTTTTAAATATTTATCCAATGAAAAAGATTTATATCATTAATAAAATCATTAATCCCTTTTGTATGTTTCTTATGCAGATAAATAGCCACAAACATGGTGCTTGAGTGGTAGGAACGAGAGCATGAGGAGGATAATGCAAATGCCAAGAATCATCCTCCCACCATAGCTGCATTGAGAGATTGCGGTCTCTTAAAGTACTTCTGTATACCGGGCATGAGAGCCCAAGTCCGATTATTGGAGTATCTAGTCCATATGTGGGATCCGGACCAACAAGTTTTCATTGTAGGAGCTCATACTTTAGCCATTAACATAGAGGACATATACTTCTTGACCGGATTATCCAAGCGTGGGTCTCATGTCAATCTGACCGGCAGCAGAGGTGGCGGGTTGAAAATGAGTGAATATTGCAATCAATACTGTGTGCCCGAGGCTGAAAGAAAGAAAGGGAAAGTGGTGATATGGGGAGTAACTGACTTAACTCTCCACACTATTCTCTTCACGATTGCTCAGATGGCTGGGACTGCTGCTCCCCATATGGCATTACAGAGCTATTTCCAGTATGCCATCGAGTGTACTGAGCCTCGAGTCTTTAACTGGGCTGATGCAGTGTTGTGCAGTATCAAAAGACAACTAACCAAGTGTAGGCAGGGTGAACTGAAACAATTTGGATATGGATCTTTATGTGTCCTTCTTCCTCGAGAGGGTCCTTGTATTCCGACTATAGGAAGAGTGGAACCTACCGGGTCCTAGGGATCCATGCATGCTTAGATGGTGTCGGCTTATGGCCCGGCACGTGGCAGGACCAATCGTCAAATATGACGATATTTTCTTTGACTGGCTCTGTAACCAGATGTTGATGGTTGATGATTACGCCTATGCCGGGTTGGATTTCCGAGGAGATCTGGATCTCGAACTTCCTGAAGATTCTCAATGGGGAGACCTCGGTAAGAAGTACACACATTTTCTCTTTTTAAATATTTTTGAATTTTTAATTATATTCAAATGTTTTTGTTTTATATTGTTTATCCAAAGACTAACACACAAAAAATGTTTGTTGATAACACAGATGTTGGAATGTATAGACCTGCTGGTAGTTCTCCTATCCAAAGGTGAGGAGAAGCAGTAGTAGTAGTACCACAGTATGCTGAAGATTATATGGTGGTGGAACATAATTTAGAAGGCTTGACAGCAGACATTCCAGATATGACTCTGGAAGAGATTCCACGATGCGATCAACGTCATACTATAGGAGTATCAGCTTCTATGGGTCGACTACTCTGTAGGGTAGCTAGGGCAGTGGTGTGTTACCGTGAACGTCATCCATGACGTCACATTGTAGAAGCTATAAGCTTCCATTTTTGATATTTTGTTCTTCGAACAAACTTTTTGTAAAAAACAACAAACTCTTTTGATCGTTATATACAGACGGCTTCTACCGGTTTACTTTATATTGTGTGACTTTTAATGTGTTTGATTATAAATGGTTCAAATGTCTGTCCAATACATAATTTTCCAATGCATCGGTTAATGAATTAAGACATCTAGGAATATGCTGATATTCAATGTGACCGAAATATCGTTCCAAGAGGCGAATTCGTAAATACACCCTTAACAAAGTAGGACTTCGAATAGAATAGATATTACTTAGCTGTAGTACTACAAGCTGTGAGTCGAGTCGCACAACCAAATGATGAATTCCATGTGAGATAGCATCAACCAATAATTCAATCATGGCGCTATACTCTGCAATGTTGTTGGTTGCACGGCCAAGACATACACCTTGTAAAGATACAAATTCATTTTTTGGGGCATAGATTGCCCACGTAGCAGAAGCGAGGTTTTGAGTACTATGGATAGCACCATCGGTGAAGCCAATATAGGGTAGCGAAGACTCCAACATCTGGCAATCAAACACAACGTCACATAAGGGTAGAGACCAGATAACATTAAAAGCAAAATAAAGTAACGCACGCAAAGTATGATACATAAAATACAAGTATTTGTGCACAAATGACTTATGCATAATACTTCTTCAAGTATAACCCATTCCTGGGTTCACTCAAAGGGACACCATCATAATAAACCATCTCATATGCTCCTTTTTCCAACACTCGGAGAACAATATAAGGTCCTCTCCACATTGGCTCGAACTTCCCAGCTCCTAAGACATCTCGATCCTGTTCGTAAAGAAGAACAAGATCACCTTCAGAGAAAACACGAGGCTTGACATGCTTGTCATACTGCGCCTTGACACGTTTCTTCTGGGCTTCTATTATGAGAGTGGCGTCACATTGAGTCTCGTCTAATCGCATCAGATACAATAGACATTCTTCTTCAGCAGATGTATTAGGTAAGAGCTCGACAGCTAAGTTCAGAAAAGGTATCTCACATTCTATTGGAAGAATAGCTTCCACACCATAAACCAATCGAAAAGGCGTAAACCCCGTAGCGGATTTGACAGATGTCTGATATGCCCACAATCCTGAAAATAACATCGTGTGCCAACTTGTTTTATGAATTCCTATCATCCATCGAAGCATAGTTATAAGAACTTTGTTTATGGCTTCGACCTGGCCATTATCTTGTGGATAATAGGGTGTTGAGTTTTCATGACGAAGACCCAACTTTTTTGTAAGTTCAAACATCATAAAATTCCTAAAATGACTACCGTGATCAGTAACGATAGCTTGAGGAACACAAAAACGGGCTATGACATGGTTAAAAAGAAACAATGTTGTAGTCTTTCCAGTATTATCGAATGTTGGCATCTTCTCGACCCATTTTGTAAAATAATCAACAGCTACAATGATGTAACCATGTCCCCCGGCCGAGTGAGGGTAACATGTCATGAAATCAATGCCCCATTTCGCGAAGGGACCAACTGAGACCACGGGATGTAGAGGAGCAGGATGCGACCGAATTTTCTGATTGTAGGTCTGGCAGGCATGGCATTTCTGAACGACAGTAATGCAGTCATTGAACAAGGAAGGCCAAAAATATCCTGCGCGTAAGATATTCTGGGCAGTAGCATACCCAGACATATGACCACCACATGCTCTGGAATGGAAATCAATCAGAGCTTTCTCGGCTTCATCAAACGTCAGACAATGCTGAAAAGAAGAGTCAATTCCTTGACGGTAAAGAGTATCCCCAAGGATGATGTATTGACGTGCTTGATAATGGATGCGACGTCGTTCAGAACTAGACAAAGCAGGTCAGAAAGTCTGAGTTTGGAGATATATAATGATATCCCCATACCAAATATCATTCGTGCTAATCAAGAAAAGTGATTCATCGGGCAATGAATCTATTGCTACATTTTCTGTGGCAGAGTGAGGAAAATCACATATCAACTCAGCAAAAACTAAGGATTTCTTAGACATGGCGCGATCGAATTCCATGTCAAACTCCTAGAGTATGACAATCCACTTGGAGTATTTTCCCTCTAGCAATTGATGTGTCAAAATATGTTGCATGGGGTTGCAGTGAGAAATCACAGTAGTTTTCCTCGAGAGGATATAATGCCAAAAGCGTTGAACTTCTTGAACGACAGCCAATGACAGTTTTTCAACATGTTGATACTTGATCTCCATGGACATGAGACTACGACTCAAGTAATAAATAACATGTTCATCGTACGAATCATCCTCTTGGACCAGAACCATGTCCATGGTATACTCAAAGGCAGCAAGATAAAGAAAATAATCACGACTATAATCGGGAGGAAAGCGAAGCAAAGCTCAGGTGAGGGATAACTTCAAAGCCTCAAAATAATTGTTAGCAATAGTATCCCAAACAAAGTCTGAACCTTTCTTTAATAGCTGGGTAAAACCACGAGTAATCTCAGAGTAATTAGGAATGAAACGATGAAGAAATTTTGCTTTCCTCTGCAAACTTTGCAACTGACGCAATGTAGAAGGAGGAGGGAGATTAAGAATCACCTCAACCTTAATAGGATCCACCCTGATCCCTTGACGAGAAACGATGAAACCTAGAAGACGGTCGGATTCTATGCAAAAAACACATTTATGAGAATTTAAATGGATGCAATAGAACGGACAACAAACAAAAATAGCTTGGAGATGAGTGGGGTGATCGACTCGATGTAAAGAATGAGCTGGTAAATTGTCCAAATAGGGTTGAACGATATGCTTTATATCGTGAAAATCATAAGACATAGCACGTTGAAACATCGCGCCAGCGTTCTTAAGACCGAAGGGCATTTTCCTATAGGCAAAAGTACCCCAAGGACAAATAAACACAGTTTTATGTTGGTCCTCGGGAGCGATATTAATTTGATTATAGCCGGAGAAACCATCCATGAGAGAGAAGATTTCACTTCCGGCACAGTCATCAACAATCTGGTTGACGAAAGGGATTGGAAAGTTGTCTTTTGGATAAGCTTTGTTAATATCCCTATAATCAACACATACACGAATACTACCTCCTTTCTTATCAATGGGTACAGGATTAGAAACCCATTCTGTCAGAGCCACGGGGTAAATAAAGCCGGCTTTGAGAAGTTTTTCAACCTCCAGTTTGATAGTTGTCACTTTACGTGGGTGTACAGGACGTAGGCGCTGCCGGACAGGTCTAGCTCCAGGGTATGTCTTTATCTCATGAACAACAATAGAAGGGTCGATACCTGGCATCTCTTCGTAACTCCAGGCTAATATATCACGAAATTATTTGAATAGAGATGTATAAGTGACGATTTCCTCTGGAGAACACAAAGATATGAACATTTTCAACTATCCCAGGTTTAACGAATATATCAATGGGAACCATGGGAGATATATTACTGAGGTTCCCTTCGGCAAACACATCATGTGAAGATCCGGGAACAGTCGATATGACTACAATGGTCGACGGAGTCGAAATCCGTTGTTAGTTCTCGAGAGTGTGTTGTTCCAAAAAGAGTATGGAATGATGATGCCCATCATCCCAAGGGGTGTCTTCCATTATGGACATGATCATCTCGTCATTGGGGAAAACAACATGAAAAGGATCAGGAGACAACTCATCAAGAGAAGAGGTAGAAGGTGTTGCCGAGTGAATCGCTTGATACGCAGACTCAACCGGACTTAATGACATGACGTCACCGAAACGAGTATGATCTCCAGGGTCAGGGATTATCCAAGGGTTGGAAGACACAGGAAGTTCATGAGGTACGGCGGATACCATATTGATAGAAACAAATGACGGGTGCGGAACATTGGGTGGAGGAATGGGGAAAGTTCCCATTAGTGAAGAGTCCTTTAAAAGACTGACACCGACATTCTCGTAACCCGAAGGGGTTTTAGCTATGAAAGGCACGTTGCCAGTACGAGTATCGACATTAAAGAAGGCAAGTTGGTCAACTGTAACAACCTTTCCCTGATGAGGAAAACGTACTACACGAAAAAGTGTTGACACAACAGCATGCATGGAATCTATCCAGCTACGACCAAGCAGAAGATTATAATCAAGGGGAGCATCGAAAACTTCCACTTCAACTTGGACTGTCTTACCTTCTAGAGTGACGGGTAACGACGGAAGAACACCATAAGGCTTAAAACCAGAGCCATTAAAGGCTTTCAGAGTATTCTGTGATTCATTTAAGGGAGGAGAGCCAATGGCTTTCCAACAAGCAAGAGACATTACGCACGTAGAGGCACGCTCATCAATAATAGTTCGGCAAATGTTCTTGTCAGAGACAACAACCTGAATTTGAAACGCAAGCTGAGGGGGTAACCTTGGAATATGATCTTCCAAGTCAAAGACTATTAAATTCATATCTGTTGGGTCAATTCCACCTATCGCTTTCAACAGAGCCTTCCGTTGTGCATGACAAGACTGAAGGACTTCAAGGGCAGACATCGCTGAAGGTGCTTGGGCCAGATCTTCCACAATACTATAGTTCTGGGCCGCACGAGCATGAGGATTGAAAGCCGACTTGCAAACAACACCCTTAGGGGGTCGTAGGACTGTATCAGGGCTTGGTCGTTTGAGATGAAGAGGACCGTTGGTAGGTGGAGTCGGTGGAGAGGGTTGTACCAAAGCAGGAGGTAAATCGCCAACCTTCTCCTTAGATGGAGAATAATATTTGTCTCTAGTTGCGATTGCAACGTCGTTCTTCTTAGAATCACCAGTGCACATCAAAACATATGATTTCATAGAAGTAGATGGTTGGTCATGGATGACCAACTGGTCCTGTTGTTGAGACGGGAAGGGTTGGGACAAGATTGCCGGTGTAGGTGGTTTTGGCGTCCCTTGAAGGAACTTAGTAACTTCGGCACGTCGAGGAAAATCCTTTGTATAGTGATCATCACCACAGATAAGGCAAGGGTAGTGTGGTTTGCTCTTATCCCAATCTTCAACAGGAGGATTTTTAGTTTGGTCTGTTGGATTATTATTTTTTCCCTCCTTGTTCTTGCCTCTCCCTTTTTTAGACTTATTTTTACCGGTCGGGGTAGATTGAACGGCGTTCACCTCAGAGGTTTTACTGGCGGGAGTGGCAGGAGACAGAGCATTTTGAACATTAGAATATGTAGATTTAGGGGTTGTATTTGAAATAGAATGTGAGTGGGTATGAGTAGAACCAATCACACCATCAGCTGCATGCGAGGCAGCTGGAGTAGTTGAAGCGCTGGAAGTACCAGGACGGGGTAGTTCAGGTAGCAAATCGTAAAGTGTTCTCATTTGCGAATAAACGATATCAAGATATTGGGAACGAATTATAGCCTACTCCTCCATAACAACACCACCCATGGCAATGTCTTTACCAATTTTGTTCACAAAGGATTTCGTGAACCATTCGGCCAGTAACTGATCAGGGAGTTCAAGTTTGATGAGATGTCGTCTTCGTCTCCACTCATGTATATGATCCAAGATGTGAGTTCCTTTAGTTTGTTTAAAGGAAGTTAAAATCTCAGTCCCGGTATCATAACGGATCGATAACTGGTAATGTGTAAGAAAATCCATAGCTAGAGTATTGAAGTCAGAAAAGAAACCTCGTGGCAATTCAATATACCACTTCCCAGCAGCACCAGTAAGGGTTCGTTGAAAAAGACGTAGACGAATGGAGTCATCTATCAACGAGTTGGACGAACACCATAAATGAAAAGTCATAACATGATTATTTGGATCCTCCCCCACCTTGCCATCAAATTTCAGAATATCCGACGGAAGCTTGACAGGAATAGCAGGCCATTGGGGGGAGTGACAAATAGGATCATTTACAATCCTAGACAAATATGGACAATCCAAAGTAGCAAGAAAAGGCAACTGCTAATTTACTTGTGGGTACTGGTGACTTTGGGGTGGAAGCCCTGTCGGCAAACCAGTAGGACCGTATGCAGTTTTCCCATAGAGGGAAGACCATGGCTGATTCGGTGGTGGCCGGATAGGATAGTAGCCCCAAGGATTGTAACCTTGAGTTTGAGTAGGGACCTGAGGCTGAGTAGTGTGACTCTGACCCCAAATAGGATTAGTTATACTCGGATATGGTTGGCACAGAGTAGGGACAGTTGGCTTCCCCCTAGCATTTTGAGGAAAGTTTTGTAGAATCTGATTCCAATACTAGACCAATTCAGGGGGTATGTTTTGTCCAAAAGGTGAGGTTGGTCCCCCTATCATAGGTTGCACGCCAACCGAATGTTGTGTAGTAATTGGATTGTGACCAATAAGAGGAAATTGAATCGTGCCACCTTGTCCACCAACAGAAATCTGCGGGTTTGGTGCAACAGTCAGAATAGTTCCACTAGGATTAGGATTGCCAGCAGGAAAAGGAGGGAGAGTCAGAATAAAACTAGGAATAGTGTACCCAGGAAAAGGAGGACCACCTGGAGAACCTGCTGGGGTTTGCGGAGGTGTTGGATTGGAAGCATTCAACAAAGCATTCAATGCATGGTAACTGGGTGGTAGTGTCGGATTGACCTCAGGCATTCGCTGGGTATTGATAGGAGCAAGAGTAGTTGCAGTAATTCCGGTTTGGACACTCATAATATTCGCGAGATGGGCCATCTCGGGAGGAAGAACAAAATGATAAGTGGTAGTCTCTGGTGTAGTTTTTGTCTCAGGAGACATCGGAGGGTTGATTTCATAGATGGTAGGTGCTTCAATACCAAAAGGACTCGTCGAAAATCACCTGACCAAAAAGGATCTTGGCCTACTACACCGGGAGAAGGCCCAACGATTGATTAAGAAGATGTAACAAAGGCTTCGTTAGAAGAATTTAATTGCACAATAGGTCGTTCACCATGGCGAATGCGATAGTCCTCTCTAGTATTGGCAATTCAAAAATATTCTAGAGAGTTAGTTCGTTCTACCTGTGGAGGTGGTGTAGTGACAACTGGAACGTCACTTGTTTCCCCGTGTGGTGGAGTAACCACTGGGACTTCAGTCTGATGGGGAGAACCCTCAGGTGTACTGGTAGGTGAGGGTTGAGAATCGTCCAGATGCTCTGGAGATAAACTTTGCATTCTATGTGAACGCCATGGGGGAGAAATTGTAAATAAGTGACAAGCTCCGTGAGGAAATTCTTAAGGTTAACTGTGAGAAACGAACAACACACACTAGTAAATAAAATCTAGGAAGCAATCACCATGCAAACAAAACCTTCTAATATCGAAGCCACTAGTTGGTGATGAAATCCAACGTCGCAACAATGAGACGAGAAGGGGCGGGGCTAGGATGGAAAAGTTACATTGACAACCTGCTTAATAGACTTACACCCTGGTGCAAGCTCCCACACATAATCATGGGTATACCCTCCAAGGAGCCCGAGTGAGTTTGATCAACATCAATTCTAGGTACCGTGAAGACTTTCCCCTTCACAGTCACCTTGGGTAAGAACCTAGAGAGATAGGCCACTAAGGTCACCACAAACAATAGTAAAACCTGGGGGAACAGTCGTCAGTCTGATCCACACGCAAGGGCAGGGTATCTAGCCCAAAATCAACTCAAAGGCTTCCACTCATAATTGTGGGTATACCTCGGAGTGATCCTCATAATACGTGCAATCTCTACACTGATGTCAACAAAGCATGGTGAGTAACTCTACCAACACCAATGCGACCTAGTGCTTGACCCTTGTATTAGAAGGGCTTCCCAGGACAATATGTTGCAAATGGAATTTAACACTCCCTAACTCAAGATGCTATTGTGTGTTTTGAGCTTTTGGAGAGTGTATCTCTCTTCCTACTCTAAAGCACTAGCCTAACTAAATGTTGGTGTAAAAGAGCCCTAGAAAAGAGTTACTAGATAAATTTAAAGATTACGCAATGTTTTTAAGGGCTGTTGTTTACTCAAAGGTAACGGAAATGAAACTCATGTGTATATGACTCTAACCCAAATAATGCAAGAATGAAAATGAAAAATAACACTTTCCGTTCAATGAATCCTATATATGGGAGAGAGAGAAGTTTCCTAAATCAACCACGAAGCATATGCAAAATTTCCTTTTTCCAATGTCAATACAAACAATCATTCATCAAATGAAAATGCACTATGTTTTCTTTTTCAAAGCTTCAACAATTCCTAAAATTTGATTTTCAATGTTTTGCAAATGACAAAAACAATTTGATGGAAGAAAACAATTGTGTTTACTTTCCAAAAAGAACTCGCACTATATCAATGAGAGAGTAGAAAATCAAATCACAAAGAATCAAGCAATGACAACCCAATCAACTCTTTCAATGAAAGGAAAAACAAAGAACAAACCAAATAGTCTTCTCAATGCAAATGAAAATGTTCTTCCAAACCATAAACAAATGAGAAAACCAAGAAAACTTAATTCTCAACCAATCACTGGATCCCAACAAATCTAACACATTCAGAATCTGAAGTCAGAGAGAATGGTTCTGCCAGAAAAATCAAGAAATGAAAATCAAGCCACAAATGGCAAGAAAAACCTTGAAACCCTAAACTTGTTCGAGAATGCAAAAAAAAGCAAGAAATGTATCAATCAAAGATCCAAGAAACTCATGAGATGTATTTCAACTAATCTCGGTAGTTAGAAAGACAAAAACTCAATTTCAAAATTTTTGAAAAGACTGTTCCTAGGCAAGCTGTATAACACAGTGCGAGAATCTATGATTCTCACAGGCAGCCTTTGAGCAAGGTGAGAACACCTTGCACTGAACCCTATGAGAAGGGTGCGAACCTGATAAGTTCTCGCAGGCTGCAATGGAACGCAGTGTGAGAATTCCTAAATATGTCAAAAAATTTGAAAAATGAAGTAAAATTGCACAAAGCTTCTGGACTCAGAAGGTCTATCAGGGTATCCTGAAGACTCAGAGAATGATATGACAGGAGAAAAATGAAACCAAAGCAAATGGCCACAGAAAAATACAAAAAGGCACCAAAAAATGGGATTGTTCCCCAGCGGAGTCGCCAGTTTTGTTATAGGATAAATCCGTAAGTGCGGACACAAACCGATCTCCCTAGATCCACCTGGATCTAGAACAAATCAAGACAGAATAATACTCTTTCCCTAGATTTAGATTGTTGAATGAACTAGGAGGCAAGAATCATGAGCATACCTTGTGACCGCTTCCTTGGGTCTTTGTTGTAACAGCTTCGCTCCAATGCTCTTGTGCAGTCCAGACCGGGAAAACTCAAACAAATCGAAGTGAAAACAACTTAATATATTCAACAATTAATCTATGCATATGATCAAGGAATTATGCAATAAAGTAAACTCATCTTTATGGGAAAGGGGCATATTACTGTATTATATTGATAGAAAGCAAAGCTTACAACCTAAGCCTTGATGTTGCAAACCTTATTTCGATGGCCCTTAGCTCTAACACACACACTTTCTCTCTTGTATGAAGAAGATCAACCACCTTTGATAACCTTGCTGGAGTTCTCTAGCTGTTGTAGCATCAGTCCTTCACACAATCTTTTACAAATTATCCAATGTCTTCTTAACCTTGTTTGCTTCTAACCTTTTCCATGAGAATCCTCTCAATATATAGGAGGAAATGAATTGGTTACTTAGATAGGAATGATCCCAAGATATCAGGAAAGCTAGTACTTGACAACCATTCGAATGCCATCTCATCCTTCTAGAAGATTCCCTTCTAGAAGCTTCGAGAATTCATCCTTTTCCCTTCTTTAAAAAGTGTTTGCACCCTAGAAGTTAGGTACAGTTCTAACTTCTCGCACCCTAGCTTAAAGTAGTCTACGAGAATCATGCATTCTCATAGGCAAATGTATAGACAGCCTGCGAACCTTCCTCAAAAATGTGATTTCTGGAGAAAGATGAATGTAACTTTTCTCAGGAAAAGATTCTAATGAAGATCCTGAGTACACCATCCTTAATACATCATCATGATGACCAAAATCATGGGTAACAGGGGGGTCCGAAATGGATTGTTTCTTGGCAGGCTCCTTATCTCTACGTGGCAAGAATCTATTAGGTCAAACTCCCACCGCCTCCCAAGGTCTGACATACATTTTCACCCCATGACATCATTATTCATGTTTTGCCCCTAAAGGTCACCTCTCATTACTCTGTCAGTCCTTTCCCCTTGTTCTCCCTTCACAAGTCCTCTCACCATGGTTACTCCACAATCAACTCTCGCCACGTTTCCCAACCGTATTCTTCATTCATTGTCACTCGCCATCTCATGCTCTAAATGACCCATTGACCATTTATTATTGGCTTACCTATCCATTAACCTGTTGACCTATATCCCACGCCCAATGGGTATCCGTTTGCTCAAAAACCACCTTCACCCTTCATTCCTTCATCATTTACCCTATCACCGCACCAGAGTTTTTCCCCATTTTCTCTCTGTTACAGTCAACTATCCAAAGCTACCATCATCCCCACTAACGAATTTTTGATTTGCAGGTATTTCTACAGTAATGGCGCGAAAATCAAAGAGAACAGAAGCTGAGGAAAATCATTTCCTCCCGCCCCCTGTCGACCTCGACAGAATCCCCCTAGCCGAAAAATACCATTTAATTGCAGACACTAGATGTGATTTCGACTTCGCGGACTTGCAGTCATGGCTCAAAGATTTTTTCCTTGACCAGAGCGATGAGATTGGTCTCTAGGAGTCAAATCTTCCCCTCTATCTTTTCCCCCAGATTCACCACTTTCCCGGTTTCACCCTCAAATGACAGGCCCATTATATCAGTGAAAAAAGAGCCATTGTGTCTTCATCTGGAGAAATTATTTTCCTCATCACATCAGAAACCATTGACCATATGTTGCAGATACCCAGAGCTGAGTCCCCCTCACCTTTCAACCTTGAAATCATCACAGATCTCTACCAGAATTTGTCTTTCCCAAAAAAAGCTCAGATTTTTTAGCTTTTCCTCCCACAATCTGCTCATCTCCCCACTACAAACCCCCCTTATCCTTCCTCCCTATTCTTAGTAAAGGGAAACCAGGTTATCACATCACTATGTGCCTTGCTTGGATATTTTTCGAATCAATGGGTGGACGAACCCATCTTGGGATTTCTGTCCATTTTTTCCACCGATGAGAGACCCACTACTTAGTTCGACTACAGTACGTTCCTGGTAGACAACATTCATGAACAATTCATCAACTTCACCACAGAAGGCATGTTCTGGTATTCTTCAATACTAGCTTACCTGTTTGTGTTCTTTCAAGCAGACAAATTTTCCTTTTCAATGCAAAATATGGATAAATATGGGAGACCATAGGTAGTGACACCGTGGACTTCGCTGCTCAGACATAACTTTATAGAATTCAGTTTCAAGTAGTTCATCGAGTAGTTCTACCACCTAGTGGTGAGTATGCTCAGTGGTAGACCCGAACCTAGAATTAACAAAGAAATTCAGAGGATTTTACATCTCTCGGACCTTACAAAGACTGGTGACTGGTACCTGTACCAAAACCACATTGAGATTAGAGTTTATGGGTGCGAGTTGGCCCCATATAAATTGCCCAGGTATTTACCCATAAGGATTTTTTCCCTAGAATACATAAGGTAGATGATAAATTCAGATGACATACATTTTGTGTCTCTGAAGAAGAAGCAACATTTCAGAATCAAAGGGAAGATTGGGTCTTTCATCTGCAATATCCAAGGCATCAGAGAGGAAGCAGACAAACTGCTAAAAGAAATGAAGTTTTTTGTTAGTTTTGCATGGAACTATGATCCGTGCGGGATAATTTCCGAGATGAGGGTCCAAAATAAGAATATCCTGTACGTTCACACATCCAAGCCTGAGGTAGAGAAGTTTTCCAACCAGAAAGAATGGGAGCCCGACACTCTGGTTGAGACAGAACAAGAGGACTCGTCAGTCACTATTTCAAACACAACTACACCACAAGCTCCCAAGGAGAAAAGGCCTAGGAAAGATGTTTCACCTTCTGTCATTGAGGTATCATATGAAGAATTTCAACTACATACCAAGAGGCCAAAAACCAGTCTGACACCTGACACGACTGGTGAAAAGAGAATGCAATCCACTACCATATTGGAGGTTGATCGATCGCTCCTTAGTAGAGGTAGAAAACAAATCACAACTATAGTGTTGCCCAAAAAGCCTACATATACTCTACTAGCCAACCAGTCGAGCAAAATAGGACCCAAATTGAGTATTTTTGAGAAGTATGATCTGATCAAAAAGAAAAATCAGACGCTAACCAGGAGCACGCATGCTTAGTTCTGGAAGAAAACATCCACTGCACAACATCGACTGGTGTCTGTATTCGACACTGAGCAGGGTAGATTGCACATGGAATTTCTATAAGCACAGGTGCCAGACCCGAAGGTAATCACCGATTACAAAAGGGCCATGTTTGAATTTCAGACTAAAGATGTGCATCTAGCTGATCAGATGGATCTTCATAGGTAAACTGGAGAAATGGTTTTCTCCACATTGTCACATGCTTCCACTGCTGCCTCCAAGTTACAAGTATCTCTAAATAATGTCCAGACACAGTTGAAGTTAGAAAAAATATCATCCTTTTCCAAGGATAACAGGATTAAGACGTTGGACGAACTGGTCCTCAAGATCGGATATGATCCCTCGAATGTAAAAGCAGTCGAGGAGATGCTCAAAAAGAAAAATGTTGATATAGAATCTCTGAGGAAACAATTGAAATTGCCTCCAATAGAAGATTCACATGCAAAGGAAATAGTGGAGACAGATGGGGAGAAGGATGAGATGCTCAATCTCATCATGGAGCAGAATGCACAGTTGAAAGAAATGGAAGCGGAATTATAAAAGCTAGTAAAAGAGAAGGAGTAATCAAATCCCATGGAGGTCATTCCATTGAGTGCAGTTCCACTCACAGGAGTGAGCACAATGTCTGTTGCAGAAATTCCTACGGCAACTCCACTGACAACCCTGGAAAAGACTGTTGAACTAGCTAAATCCATGGAAGAAATAAATTCAGAAGAGACAGAGATTAGCAGATTAAAAAAGGAGACTGAGAACCTTTAGGAACTCAAGTCTTCTTACCAAACTAGCTTCTCCAAGGAAAAACAAACCTCAGACCAGCTCAAACAAGAATTGCAACAACTTCAGAAGCAAATAGTGGCAAGCAAGACACTGGCTGAGGTCAAATAAAGTGTCTGGATGGACATCACCAAGTCCATGAATGAAATATGGAAGATGATACAAATCATGTTCAAGCAAAACAAGCTGGTGCAAAGAAGTCAGCAATCCATCAAGAAGATAATAGAAGAACTAGGAGAGATGCCCATAGAAGCTACTGAGATCATCAAATTTCTAAATTCCAAAACCAAAGAGGAGCTAGAAGAGTTGAAAATTGAAGATAGGACGGAGACCATCCTCGAGGTCAAGAGGGTCTTGACCAAGAGAGGACTGATGTTACAGCTAGAGGAAAAGGCCCAGACCATGGACACAAGAATACAAAGATTTTTCAGCAAGATTGAAGCTCTGCAGAAGAAAGGCCTTCCTGGTATGAGAGTTATAAATGATAAATTGATGACACTCCCTGATTATAAAAAGAGATTAGCCACTGTGGCTACGGATAGCTCAAAATTATCAGGAATACAAGGCAGTATCACTGGTAAGGCATTCTTAGATGCTTTATAGTTGGACATCGGCATACAGCATGAGATTCGGTACATCGTCATCACCAAGCCAACTTTTTCCAAGTACATGGAGATGGATGAAGTGTATCGTAGATTGCTCAAAGTCAACATTCCTAGTCACCTTCAATGGGAAGATCTTTGCAATCTGATCGAGTAGTCGATGAGCTGTCCAAGCCCAGTCAACTATCCAGTCAGAAGAGGTCGTGCAGAGGCCTCACCAATGGTTCACCCAGAAAATAGCATGAAGTTTCGACACAACATCAAACAATTTCCTAGATTTTAGTATCTTGTTAAGTTGGTTAGATAAATTTAGATTAGCCACGTCCTGATCTTTAATGACAGGATCATTTGTAATTATTGGTTATAACTACTTCACACTTTGAAGTATTAAGGGTTGATCTTTTACGCCCTGCAAGCTACAATATTGTAATCTTTTTCAAGAGATCTTCCATTAATACAAAGAGACATTTTCACAGGATTCTCGCGTGTTATTCATTGGTGATGTTTTCTTTTCTATGTTGAATGTTTTCTTGCTCAGTTGTCATATTGTTTTCAAATCTAAATCTTTAAAAGTAACACATGTTGCAGGGTTTATCTTTGTATACCCTGTTTCAGACTTTGAAATATCTTGATGTTTATCTTCTGATATTACAGTAAAAAAATTCTTAACTTCTTCTTTACTTTAATTGATATTCTCATCTTTTCTTCTTTTCATCTTTTTACTACTAAAAGAATCCAAAGAATGCATTATCCTTCCTTGTGAAAATAATCTTTGTTTTTTGGTTTAGATTTTTATCTCTATAACACAGACCCCATAGCCCAATGGATGCCTAAATCCATTTCAACCAACTCAACAAAAACAACAAACCTTTTCAATCTTGTTTATTTAACTAGCCTAATATCTTAAGTTCAAAACACACCTAAAATCATACAGAGAGATCCCTCTCTGAAGTTGGTAGGGCTAGATTCTAGTTTTGAAGTGGTTGGATAAAGTTACCTCTCGTAGATTTCTTCTTTCCTAACAACCTCTAGGAATTTACAAAGCACTAACACAATGAAGATGAGATAAAAGAAACCCTTCATAGCTTCCAGAAGGATAAACATCTAGGTCCATATGGATGGACAATCAAATTCTACAGGGGTTTCTTTGACCTAATCAGAGCTGATCTACTAAAATTCAATGAGGAATCTAGAACCAATGGCAGAATTCAAACCCCTTCAACTCAACCTTTATAGCCCTCATTCCTAAGGTAAACGATCCTCAGTCCTTTGATGAATTCATGCAAATTTCTCCATGTAATTGTATTTAAAAAATTATTTCCAAAATCATAGATCATCGGATGAAGCCCATACTATCAGAAGCCATCTCCAAAGAACAATTTCAGTTTTTAGAAGGGCGTCAAATTCATGAGGAAATAGGGGTAGCCCAAGAGGGCCCACATAGCCTAAATACTGCAAGAGAAATGTGTTCAATTATAAATATTGATTTTTCAAAAACATATGATAGAGTGAATTGGGCTTAGATTTGACTTCTTCTTACACATCTCATATTTGAAGTACCTTTCATAAAATGGGTGATGGGATGCCTCTCTTCAGTCTCATTTGCAGTCCTTATCAATGGGGTTGCATCCCCTTTATTCATTTCAGAAAGGGGTCTGCATCAAGGATGCCCCTTGTCCCTGTTAGCACGCTATAAATCTATTCGGCTGATAAACAGATGATGAAGGTAACTTTTTCAACCGACTTTGAGACCCAAAACTAGCCTTTCAGATTTGGAGAGGGCTCTCTCAAAATGCGCAGTCTCCGTGCAGGATATGGATTTGAAAGAAATGGATAGATTTAACACCTTTGATCTGATGGGTTCTATTTATATTGGCATAAGAAAGTGAGACTTGGGCTATGCATCTGAGAAAAGGACGGGGACAAATGACTCAGTGAATGAACTTGAGAGGAGAAGGCTATGTGAGAAATAGTCTTCAATGTAAAACTATAATGTGAAGCGAGAGAAAAACATAGGAAGTAACTCGGAGAACCGTTGCAGGTGAATTCAGAGTTAACTTTTAGAAGAAAACATTTTGTCTAAGTGATGCAAACAAGGGGTGCTATGCAACGAATCCACAAGTTCAAAAATTCGTTCTGAAATAGACAGAAAAATATATGAATAAATATGATAGGAAAGCACAGATGCAAATAAAGAAGCACAATACATCCAACTGTTACAACTAGAATCTTTTCGTCAAGCTACATGACCTTTATATTAAATTCTGGTCAAAACTCATATTACATATAATAGATGTTGTCTACCACATTTTCTAACCAACCCTTTTTACATGAAAATGATCCCCATATATAGAAATATAATGTCACCCTTGGCTTCTAGGGTCGAACTAGTCCCTCCTAGAATGATGGATCCAATTTATTTGAAAGAGAACAATAACTTCAACGGATTCACTAAAAATATAAAACCCGACTTTGCCAAATCATAATCATAACCAAAATATTCTTAAATTCATTGATCATGATCAAAATTCGACCATATGGTTGTGATGATCCATCATGTGCATTTTTGGACACTCTGTCATCCCTGCACAACAAGTCTACTACATAGCAATAACCTATAGAAAAATGTAGCGGAATGTGCAACAAACTGGGAAAATAGGCGTTAAACATGACATCGTATCTCACTGATAAAAAAATATTTTTATAAACTTAGAGAGGTTTTTGTATTTAATCTCATTATAAAGAAAAACCTCTCTCTATTTATTTAAGTGCATCTCCATCTGGCTGAAATACGTGTCGCAAAAACATGTCTTAGATAGGAAATCATGAAAGCTGAAAAATAGGGTGCAAATATTCCTTTGAATATCCCAATCCATGACACATTTTTCAAATATGAGAGAGGTTTTTATTATCTGGTTTGTCCTCGACAAAAACCTATCGGGGATTTTTAAAATTCCTCTCCAGTTTCTTAGAAATTGATCTTGAAGTTGACCACTAAACCAGTCATTTTCGCAATGCGACTTATAGCTTGTGTGTAGGAAAATCTACTGTGTGATGAAATCCACTACATGACGAAATCCACTACATGACAAAAATCCACTACACGACGAAAATCCACTGTGTGATATAAATCCACTGTGTGACAAAATCCACTGCGTGACGAAAATACACTGCGCGACTTAATCCTTTGCACAGTGAAGTGCTCTGTGTAGCACGTAGCAAATTTTGCAGCAAGCAGTTGCAAATGGAAATGGAAATAATAAATGAAAACATTTCTTTTGAAACTAACCCTTGGACATGTTAGATGATTCCATTCATAAAAACAATATGGGTGCTAACATGCATGACTTTGAAAAATTGTTGACAAAATTGTTGACAAACCTCTAAATTGCATGACTTTGAAAAATTGTGTTAATAGCTGGATCCAACGGGGATGCTATCCTCCCTGTGAAGTAGCAAAGAACAATAGACCAGGTGCCAATCCATTGTGCTTCTCCCAAACTCAACTTTCCAACTATAACTTGTAACCTGCATCCACTGAAAACCCAAAACTGTATATACTCCAAACTAAAATATGAAACTAAGCTGAAAATGAAAAATGCAAATTGCTAAAAGAAATGCTCATAGTACCGAGCTTATTCACATTACTACCTACCCTAACTTCTGAAAAATATTTCAATCAAGTGAAATTAAAGTGCCAATGCAACCGTGCAAGAACTTTATCCACTTTTTTATTTCTTTGCACATGCTTGCTCCAAAGCCTATTTACTGATAAGTGATTCAAAAATTTATCTATAAATTCAAATCTCAAAAAATAAAAAACATTGAGACTGTTTGCCACCTCCAACAAAACTGCAAATGGATCCTCCATAATGTGCATAAAACAACAATCATGTTTCACCCCTTCCATTGCATCCTTGTTTTCGTGTAATTCAACTTGTTGATAACCACAAAAAGACTGAAAAATATGTTGAGACTACTAGAAATAAAAATCTTCTAAATAAAAAGACAGTGTTGGATGAAATGAAACCCCTAGTGGAAAGCAATCCATATCTAACACTGACATTGATTGGCCATCGTATTTATTTCCAAGATGATAGTTGATCACAGGCTGCAAATCTGAACTGAAATACCCTTCCATGTAATCAACAACAGGGTCATTAAAGGTATGAGAAGGTTGTTGGTCCTCTTTATTGATAACAATTTGCTCATGTAGAAAAACGTCATTGTGAATGTAGTCAGACTTCAGTGCTTCCTTTGTTATCTCATGATTTGCTTTCAACAATTCAAAGGAAGAAAAGAATAATGGAAGATAACTTTCATTGGCAAGTCCACTACTTTATTCATATTCAACATCATGCCTAGAGGATTTCTGATTTGAAACATTATGAACATTTTTCTTCAGCAATTTGAAAGACACAAAACACAATGGAAAAGTTCTTTCACCTAATTCAAAACTTTCTTCATTTTCTTCACTGCTGTCATATGCATATTTGTCAATTTATTTGGGTTGCTGAAAAAAATCATTTTCAGATTCATCTTCAACCAATGGCTGTAATTTTGAACTGATAAAATCTTCCATGTAACAAGCAACTGGGTCATTAAACACATGAGAATATTGCTGCAATTTCTTGTCAATTTCTTCCCATGAATCAGTGTGATTTTTCATCAGCACGAATTCCTCTGCCTCAGTGATGATGTTTAAATTTTCTTTCAACAATTTAAATGAAGAAAAGCATAAAGGTAAATACTTTCCTTCAGCTGATTCAATACTTTCTTCATAATCTTCTTTGTAGCTGTGATATGTAGGCTGATTACTCTCATTACACTATTGAAAAGGAACATTTTCTGATAGATAACATGCAGCTAGTTGTTCTAGGAAGTCAACATCATAACCATCATCATATTCATCATATATAGGCAAATCAATAACATATGCAATGTCATCTAACAAGAAAAATCTTGGAACATCAAACTGCTCTTCAACATGCTGATTTGCAAATTCATTTTCTTGACTGTCTACAAATGACTACATAAAACAATCAACCTCATGCTTATCATGGGATGGATCAGAAGCTAAATTAACACCTTCTTTTTCAATAAGTGGAATATAATCCTTTGCAAAATCATCAACATTTAAAGCTTCAAGAGGACATATGATATTATTAACCCTCTTCTCAAGATTCAAATCGAGTGTTCTTTGTTTATATTCATTGTCATGTTCTTTAGCATCCAACTCGTCATTTCAAATCTGTTTACATGTTTGAATATTGTCTTCAACTTCCTGAGCATTGTTGAACATCTATTGCAAAGACATAGACTTCCTCTCCATCAAAAGAAAAGAGAAGTTTGATTGAAAGGTTGTTACATAATGGAGCATGGAAACAACTTCAGGAGGTTGGACTTCTTTAGGAATCTTATAATAAAGACTATCAAACCTCCTACTGAAATTTGAGATGGTTTCATATTTCATTCTTCTCATGGCATAAAACTATGAAAGGCGTAGATCCCGTGAATTTCTCTCACCCCAAAATATGCAGAAAGATTCCCTCAATTCATCCCACGAGCTAGTCGATTGAGGATGCAAATGTCTGAACCATGCTTTGGCATATCCTTGTAAGGATTGAGAAAAGTCCCTCATAGACACATCATCATGTTCAATCTCAAAAAGATCTATAAAATGCTCAAATATTTGAATATGTTTTTAAGCTAAATGTCCATCGAGCTCTCCATCTAACCTAGGAAGGTAGTTATAATGTTTCAGAGGAAAGTCATGAAGGATGGAAGGAAATTTAAGAGAACTGTATCTTTCTTGAATCTTGGAGAGTACATGATTAAGAACATAAGGTACAAGCCAAACTTTGGTTTCATTAAGCTCACAAGAATTATCATGAACATCATATGGTTCAAAGGAAGGAGCTTGGTGAATATCGGCTATACAAGAAGGAGGTATACTTATAGTTTTCAATGAAGGATATTAAAGGGTAGATCTTTGGGCTTCATTTGAACACAGTAAGTGAAGAAATGTTCTTTTGAAAAACTCAGGAAAGGACAAGAATATATTGATAAAACATAAAATTACTTATTGAACTAAACTTAAGCTCGAGTACCTTATTTTTCCATACTGCTCTTCCATATCTCTGTCAACAGGTCTCATTCTCCAGTGGAGTGTTTGAATCACATTCGAAGCTTGATTGGGCTCGCCATGAAAAATTTATCTTTGGATTCTTCTTCCAGTGGAATCACCTTCAAACTTATTTTCTGATGTGTGGAGTCACCAGAGCAGAAATACAACCAATATGTGCCTAAGTGTCTGCTGCTCTCAGACCTTAAAACTGAAACAATGTCAATCTTCCCAGGGAAAGTTTCATTCAATTCCATCCTCGACAACAGCACCAGAATGTTAGCACTCTGTAAATCTATTCAACTGATAAATAGACGACGAAGGTAAATTTTTCAACCAGCTTTGAGACCCGAAAATATCCTTTCGTATCTCGAGAGGGCTCTCTCGGAAGGTGCAATCTCCGCATAGGATATGGCTTTGAAAGTAGTGGCTAGATTTAACACCTTTGATATGATGGGTTATGGTTATATTGGTGCAATAAAGTGAGACTTGGGCTATGGATTCGATCCTAGGAAAGGATGGGGACACATGACTCAGTGACTGAACTTGAGAGGAGAAGCCTAGGAGAGAAACAATATTTAGTGTAAAACTATAATGTGAGGCGGGAGAAAAACATAGGAAGTAACTTGGAGCATCGCTGCAGGTGAATTTAGAGTTAACTTTTAGAAGAAAACATTTTGTCTAAGTGGCACGAACAAGGTGCGTTGTGCAGTGGATCCACAAGTTTGAAAATTTGTTCTGAAATAGACAGAAAAAAATATGAATAAAGATGACAGGAAAGAACAGAAGCAAATAAATAAGCACAATATATACAATTGTTACAACTAGAATCTTTTCGTCAAGCTACAGGAATTTTGCATTAAATTCTGGTCAAAACTCAGATTACATACAATAGTTGTTGTCTACCACATTTGCCAACCAACCCTATTTACATGAAAATGATACCCATATATAGAAAGCTAATGTCACCCTTGGCTTCTAGGGTCGAACTACTCCCTCCTAGAATCATGGATCTGTTTTCTTTGAAAGAGAACAATAACTTCAATGGATTCACTAAAAATAGAAAACCCAACTTTGCCAAATCATAATCGTAACCGAAATATTATTTACAATCATTGATCATGGTCAGAATTTGACCATACGGTTGTGATGAGACATCATATGAATTTTTGAACACTCTTTCATCCCTGCACAACAAGTATGCTACGCAACAGTAACCTACAACAAAACGCAGCGGAATGTGCAACAAACTGGGAAAATAGGGGTTAAATATGACATTGTATCTCATTGATAAAAATATTTTTAGAAACTGAGAGAGGGTTTTGTATTTAAGATCGTTATAAACAAAAACATCTCTCGGTTTCTTTAAGTGCATCTCCATATGGCCAAAATACGTGTCGCAAAAACATATCTTGGACAGGAAATCATGAAAGCTAAAAAATA
>JASDQU011248640.1:8238-25508 GCA_032191745.1 Picea mariana | reverse complement strand
CTCCCCAAAATTATTCATTATTTATTTGTACAAACACCTTTATTTCCAGTCATTACATTTTCTTTTGTCATCACCATTGGCGACTTGCTTTATTTTGGCCACACGCAACCCATGTCACCCTTGGTTGGAGCATTACTTATCATCTACCCTTGCCGGCATCGTCCATATCTTCAGAGTACTCCACAGGTCAGTAACCTCTACCCTCTGAATTTGTTCACCTTGTCCCGCCTCTGGCACAACTTATCACCGGTCTTGTCGTCCCCCTGACACTCGACCTTGTTACACGGTTGCGGCCACTATTTCTCTCATACATCCTCCAGCCAAGGGCGGTCTTGAGTCTTCCCACTTCTTGACTTCATCCATGTACCTCTGCCACTTCCTCACCTCAATAGATTCCACGAAGCCCTTTGCTTCTCGGAGTTGCGTTCCCCTTTTGTCGACATCATCACACTTTTCCAGAAGGGCGACAATATCTTGATTCTCATTCTCTATTTTAATGAGAGATCTCGGACGGCACAGGGTGAAACACCATTGCTCCCTACTGTCGTTGGCCCCCATAACATTCGACGCCAACACTTTATCATGTTATGGTGGGTCTTACTTTGTGACTATTGCAGTTATTTTTGTCATTTGTCGAAGACCTCTAAACTTGGTAGGGCCATCAATGCCCACATCATCGTCGCTAATTATTACCGCGATCATTTCCTATTATTCAGAGTATGTTCCTTTGCAGAATTGTCTCCTACCTTTATCATCGTACTTGGAAAGCTTGTATGCCAGGTGGAGGGTAGAAGAAGGGGATTTGAGTAATGGCTTGGGGAACTGTCTCCCAAACTGGGATATGGCCTTGGGGAGAGGTGAAATCGTGGACTGGTGGAGTTGACAAGTTCGCAGGAGGCTCGTGAGGGGGGAGCTCTGTGTTATCACTGAAATTTCGTCCGCACATGGCGACAAGAACTCCGCATCGTCAAAACAGCAATGAAGTCATTCATGGCACTGAATTAATCTCACAGCATTCCAGAAGGGTCAAAAACTATACAAAGTAACCAAAAATTGAAGGGCGCTTTACAATAGTTTGGTGCGCGCGCACATGCGCAGGACAAGAACGTATTATGCGCGCATGTGCGCACGATGCGCGGTTGTCAGCACAAGAACCCGCGCACCTGCTAAAAAGGTTCATTTATTGAATTGGTCGGCCTCCCAACCACTTACAGACCAGCTCCCAATCTGATTTGACTCCCAAATCCAAGCTGAATCTGCAGGGTAGGCAGGTTAATGACCTAATGAATCCCTAAATAGCCCCTTTTCACACTTTGAAGAGGTTACATAATCACCCGGTGATTTGCTATAAAAATCCATGAAGAAACATTGTTTTCGTAAGGAATTTCATGTATTTTTATGTTGTTGAGATTGTCAAGGACTCATTCTTTGATGATAACACATTCGCAACATTTCACAGAGCCATTCACCTCTCCATTGAGTGGATGTGCTGGGAGTTCTTTCACCATCATTCTCAATTCTTCTCATTGTAAGGAAAGCAAGTTTGTGAGGGCCTCAAGAGCCTTCCTTTTGGGGAAGAAGGAACCACAGTTCTCTTCCTTCATTGTGCTCTGATTTCATTAATTGACCAGCTCAAAACCATTGGTGATATTGGTCTTTTTTGTGTTTATTGTTTCTTTATCCATATGCTCACAGTTTTAGTTTGTTTTAATTTAGTTCTTGTTTATAGTTTGTTTTGTTTCCTCTAACCTTTCCTTTCACAGCTGTCATGCTCTGCAAGACCCAACAGGGCATGTAAGCACCCTCGATTTGCTCACCAGGTGATGAATTGGGTGCAAACACTCTGCAACTAGTGGGACGTCAGATATGATAGATGCCTCCCTAAGAGGAAGGGTATCCTCTATGTCAGTTATGTTGGATGATACGACGCATACTTGATTGGAATGATGAAGGAGCAGTGGTGCACCATGGTAAGTTCCTAACAATGATGCATCTTTGAAAATTCTGGGACCCATTTCGATGAGTGGGTATGTGTCATGACTCATGTGGATGAGAGGAAGAATGTTATCGATGTTGGCAGAAGGGTTAGGCTCGTAATGTGAGACTTGGTCAATGGTAATGATTTTCCCGTTATGGCGGAACATCATCGTTTGAAAGACAGAAAAGGCAACTTCCTTCGTAGCATACATGTAGCTATGACCAAACAGAATATTATAATCAAGTGGGGCATCGGTAACTTCAATGTCAATGAGAATGCTCTTGCCCCCAAGTTCTACGATGACATTTTGGAAGATCCCTTTAGGAGATGATGGTCGTCCATCATAAGCTCTTAAGGTAATGGAAAATCATATAAGTTCATGGGAACCAAGTTTCTGCCATACAGATTTGGACATAATGCATGTGGATGCACCTTCATCAATGATGCACCGATGAACGGTAATGTTCCAAATTTTTACTGGGATTTGAAAAGCGATCAGAGTGGGAAGGTGAGGTTCTCTATTGTCAAGATCAAATGTGATGAGTTGGGTATCCGTGGGGTCGACTACCCCCAAGGAGGAAAGTAATGATTTCCGCTGAGTGGGACAAGTTTGAAGGACCTCTAAGACTGACATGGTAGCCGGGGATTGTGCTAAGTCATCAACCAAACTGTAATTATGAGCTACCCTAGCTTGGGGGTTGTGGACATTCCTGTGCAATGGGATGTGAGGGATGCGAAGAGGTGTTCCAGCATTAGGGTGAGGAATTACCAACGGGGGTCCTGTCAGTGCTGGGTTTGTTTCTGGGGGAGTCGGAGGAGACTCAGCAGGTGCACAGCATTGACGACTACGTGTTTGCAGAAGGATTTCTTCCTCACTGGTGAGAAGAATAGTACGATTTGTGGGATTGTTTGGATTGAGATACTGTCCCGACTGTGGTGGGATATGTTGTGTATCTTGTTGGGTGTTCATCACACCTTGGTGTGGAATGGGATTCTGCAGCACGGCTGGGGGGGGGTTTGCACATATTGTTGCGGGGCCTGTTGAGGGGCAGGTGGTGCTGGAGGATGTGGTAGGCTGCCTGAGTCTTTCAGTTGTTTAAAATCAGCGATTTGGGGGCAATGATGAGTACAATGACCGAACTCACCACAAAGGTCACAAGGGAAGGTGGTTTCAATAGTATTGTTATTTCTCCCTTGACGCCTGTTGTTATTGCCCCCCTGGGGGTTCTGATTCCCTTGGTTCTGGTTTCCCCCAGTAGGTTGGTTTTGTTGGGGTTGATTCCCACCTTGACCTGGGTTGTTATTTTTCTTGTTTCTCCCTTTCTTTTTGGCATTATTCGACAGGTGGGTCGGATTTTTCGTATTCAACTGTTCGAAATTTTGATATTGTTGAACGGGAGAAAGTTGAACAAAATTCACCCCAGAGTGAGGGTGTGGGGGTGCCATGGGCTATGGAGGACTAGGGAATGGAAAGTACGGATTCTATGGGAGTTGTGATCCATAAGGTACGTAGGAAGGCATGGCACTTTCTCTAGTACTTAAAGTATAAGCCGAGGTAGAGGAGGTACCAGAACTTGTTTGGATAGGTGGGTGTATTGGGGGTGCCGGCGGTGGCCCACTGATGGGTGGAGGAATAGCAACAGGGTATGGCTATTGATAAGGGGGTGGGGGGTAATAAGAGGTTCCCCCATATGCCGGTGGATATTGAGGTGTGCCATACAATGGTGGTGGTTGGGGTTGAGGACTATGGTGTGTGGTATTACCAATCAATCCATCTGTTGAGTGAGACATCTCAGGTTTGTCTTGACCGAATGGCACGGGTTTGGGGAGATCAAGAAGTATTGTGTATAAGTACCCTGATTGTGAATAGATGAGGTCGTATTGTTGAGCTTTACTGATGGCTTCTTCTTCATATTGAGGGAAGGTGGAAGCTACATCTTTACCGAGGAGAGAGACAAGTGATCTGAGAAACCAGTCAAGACATTGTTGTTTGGTGGTTTCATTTTTTCACAAACTATGTCATCTATGTCACTCATGAATGTGATTAGCGATATGTGTGGCTGAGGTTTGTTTGAAATTATAGAGTAGTTCAAGACCATTTTCGTGGCAGATTGGTAATTGGAAGAAGGTCAAAAATGCTTTGGCCAAGGACTTGAAAGTCGCATGGGACCCCGATTTTTCGTATACATACCATTTGGATGATGGGCCAGTGAGTGTGCGTTGAAATAATCATAGTCTGATGGAATCATCCATAATGTTGTTGGAAGAGCACCATAGGTGGAAAGTCATGACATGGTTGGCAGGGTCATCTCTTGCCTTTCCTTCAAATTTAGGGATGTCTGAAGGTAGTTTGGTAAGCATCGCAGGCCATGTGGGGTCATGCACTATAGGATCATTGGTGAGTTTTCTTAGATCTAGTATGTTAAGAGAGGCCAAATATGGCATCTGTAGTGGGGGTGGAGGATTAGTTCCAGCCATGGTGTGAGTGTTCTGCGAACCTGACCCTTAAGGGGGGCTAGGTGGGTTGGTACTTCCCCCTTGAAAGGAAGTTGGCCCTCTGCTTCCATGTATAGGAGAGCGAGTGGACGGAGGGACTTGGGAAGTGAACCCAAGTAATGTGGAACCAAGCAAGGCTGATCCTAAGACAATGGCACTCACAGGAGTGTGTGAAGGTGGTGTCAATGAGTTGGCAATACCAGGAACTCCCCCTAAAATAGAAGGGAGGTTTAGTAAGCGTCTGGAATGATGGGGGTTCTGTGGGTCCCCTATGATGTCCGACTAGCTAAGTGGATGTGTGAAAAATGTGATGAGAGAAAATAAACAAGATCCTTTGTTGCAAATTTTGAACTTTACACAATATATATATCTAAATCAAAATGTAATCAGAAGTGCATCATACATAAAGTGTTTTAAGAAAGAAGCATATATGTGGATAAGTGGGTTTTGTTTGCATGGGGAATCAAAGAAAACAAATGCTTGTGTCCTAAAAGACGTAGTGTCCTTCCTCTCAAATAGCACTGGACCTTCCAATAGTACTCAACAGTGGGGTCTGAAGTCACCGGAAAAGAAACTAGTGAAGGATGAAATAATCAGTTATAATGAGGGGTAAAAGGGGCATATCCTGAAAGAGCTAGCGATATTTCCCAATAGCCACACAAAATCTGATCAAGGTGAAATTGAAGCCCACAATTGCCACCTAGGTAGATGTCCTAAAATTTGGTCACTAGGTACCTCGGTCAAAGTGCGACATTTAGATTTTTGACCTAAGAAATGGGTCACAGGCTGGATACCGTCCAATGTAATGGTGCTAGTATACTCTTGATGAGAATAGAGGATTCCTCAAGAGAATAGTAGCAGCATAACTTTGCTATTGAAATTCCTTAAGAATAAAGTGCTCCCATGGCCTTGTTTTATAGCACCTCTTTGAGATATTGTGCAACCAGCTTGTAGTGTGAAAAGAGGCTAATTAGGGCATTTTTCAGTCTTTGACCAACCACCCAGTCAGATCTAGTCCAGATTTGAGTGTCAAATCAACTTGGAAGTTGAACCAGAAGTGGGTGGGAAGTCGACCACTCTCATAAATGCGTTTTTCTAAGATGTGCAGGGCTTTTAGCGACCACAGTCGCGCATCGGGCACATGTGCGCTTCTCCTACGTTTCTGTTTTGCGCAAGTGCATGCGCACCCTGTGTAGTCATAGCACACTTTAATTTTGTCACTGGTTGTATAGTTTTTGACCCTTTGAAAATGCTTTTGTGGTAATTTTGGTCCATGGGTGACCTCATAACTATTTGACGATGTTGGATTCTTGTAACCATTTTCAGATGAAATTTCAATGATAACAATGTGTACAATCATTCGGTTGACGACCTCTATCTGGCCATCAGTTTGCGGATGGAAAGTTGTGGACTTGGTGAGCCTGGTGTCTAGCATCGACAAAAGACTGAACCAAAATGTACTGAGGAACCTGCTGTCCCGATCTGAGATGATAGACTGTGGGATCCCAAACTGTACCCACACTCCTTCAAAGAAGAGTTTAGCAGTGGCTTCTGCTATGATATTCTTCTTGCAGGCCATCATAATGGACATCTTCAAGAATCAGTTGACGACCACAAAAACAAGGTCATTTCCATGCTTAGTAGAAGGAAGGCCTTACATGTAATCCATAGAGATGGATTCCCAAGGTCGACTAGGGGTAGGAAGTGAAGTATAGAGGCCTTGCTTCTTGATGGTCGGTTTGGTAATGGCGCAAGCAATGTAGAACTTGATGTACCTCCTGACATCATGTCGAAGGTTTGGCCAACAGAAATACTTTTGCAGTACTGCCATGGTTTTCTCTACCTCGAAATGCCCAGCGACCCGACTGTAGTGTGCCTCCAAAATCATCTTGGCACGCTCGCTTGAAGGAACACAAAGGTCTCACAGGTGACAAAGCAGGGCATCCTATAGGTGAAAATTGGGAACTTGCTTACCCTCCAAGAGTATGTTGTATGTGTGGCTGAATTCTAGATCACTTGTGTAGAGAAGCAGCCCATCAGAAGTCTCGTGCCCACAAGAGTTGAGCACAGTGGTTAGCGCCATGATGGGTGGTCGACTGAGGTAGTCTGCAACATTATTGGTGATGCCTTTCTTGTACTTAATGTTCAAATGAAACTGTACAATCTGCTAAAAATCCACTAAAAATACCAAAATCTGTAGTTGTCATATCTGACGCGCCCACACACACACATGCAAAGAATATAACACATACCCAACATTGCAAGTATGTGGACCACTTCTGATGGCGATCATTCTACAACTTCCCTTATGCCTGTATGAACTTTAGGGTTTGGTGGTCTGTGTAGATTACCATTTCCTTTCCCAAAATGTAATGCTTCCATTATCGACAAGCAATGGAATACATTTCTTTGTCATAAGTGGGATACTTTCGGACTGTGTCGGAAAGTGTCTCACTGTGATATGCCATTGGATGCCCATGTTGAGTAAGGATTGCCCCAATGGCATAGTCAGAGGCATCTGTCTCGATCTCAAATGGTTGTTGCAAGTCTGGTAATGTGAGCACTGGTGTAGAGAAGAGGCGATGCTTCAACCTCCCGAACACCTTCTATTGAGATTCGGACCAAAATAATTTTTCTTTAGCTCCTACCTTGGTGACTTGACTCAAGGGCCAAGTGATATGAGAGAATCCCAACACAAACCTACGGTAGAAATTTGCAAGACCTAAAAAGTTGCGGAGCTCTATTAGGGTGATTGGGGCTGGCCAATCCCAAATGACTTGGATCTTTTTTGGATCCAAATTCACCCCCCGCTCATCAATAATGTATCCTAGATATTGAACCTGGGTCATGCCAAAAGTGCATTTCTCCAAATTGGCACACAACTTGTGTTGTCCCAATGTTTGGAGGACCTGTCGGATGTGGTGGAGGTGCTCTTCCCAAGTCTGGCTAAAGAACACAATGTCATCCAAGTACACCACTACAAATGAGTTGGTGAATGGATGTAGGATGTCATCCATTAGCCTCATGAAGGTTGCAGGGGCATTCGTCAACCCGAATGGCATGACCAACCATTCGAAAAGGTCCTCCTTGGATTTGAAGGCATTCTTCCATACATCATAGGGTTCGATTGGTACTTGGTGATAACTCGACTTCAAGTCAATCTTGTTGATATATTTCACCCCCTTAAGTTGGTCCAGAAGGTCATCAATCCATGGGATCAGGTACCTATTCCGAACAGTGATCTTGTTCACTGCCCGATAGTCAATGCAAAGTCTCTAAGTCCCATCCTTCTTCTGCACCAACACGATTGGGCTCCCACAGGGTGATGAACTCGGTTGGATGTGACCTTTCTGGAACATCTCCTAAATATGCCTCTTGATTTCTTCATTCTCTAGAACAATGCGTCGATAGATGGGTCCATTGGGCAGCGGTGCACCTGGGGTCAGATCGATGGGGTTCTTGACCTGGCAGTGATGGGTCCATTGTATGTATTTGTCCTCATAGATCCCCGAAGGATAATATTGTTCCATGATGGCATCTTGGAAATAATTCCAAGTGGGTGTAGCTGAGATAAGAGAGGGTTCCCCCTCACCCTGTTTCTCCGAGTAGGTTTCCCACCAATCCTTGACATGGGGGGCGGCTTTGAGGAGTGAGAAAATAATTCTTCCTCGGTTGGAAAATTCATGAACCGAGAAATATCCTTCTAACATATTCAACCATCTATATATGACATATGCATCTATTTGGCCCTCAAATATGGGAATGTCAAAGTTTACTTGTACCTTAAAAGGAGTGGCGCCGCCAAAGTGGTTGTTAGATGTCAATGCGCTGCTAGTGGGAATCCGTTAAAGAATCTGGACAAAGTTGTCCAAGATCGCGTTCCTTTGTTTCTCAAGGGCCTCCTCAAGAAACATTTTTATAGGATCTCTTGCTCCCTCATATTTCTTTTCTTCCCCCATGGGCGGTCGTCGGGGTTTGCGAGACTGATCTTGCAAAGGTTCAACCAGATCGAGCCGCAACTCCTTATACTCTAACCTCATTGGGGACATGCAAAGAAAGATCGAGAACGAGCAGACCGCTCTGATACCACTGATCTGGATTTATGTAGGAACATAATGAAATACAGAAATACACATAAACACAGAGATGTAATAGAAATAAGACTTCATTTCATTAATAACAAATGACTGAAAAATGCTTACAGACAAAATGGAAATAAACTAGCTAGGGCGCTAGTAGTTTATCTCTGAGAAGAGATGTGGTGGATACTGGCCTCTGAAATACCTGTTACAATGAGGCTCGAAGGAATATATATTACTGAGAAACAATGGAAAACCCTAAACATCCAAAAACCTAACCCTAGAAGATGAAACGCCAGAATATGGGCCCCGTTGGTGTAAATTGGTACATCAATTTCCCGAAGTCGTAACTTTGGTATACTATCTCTGTTTGACGCACATGATACATCGTTAGAAATATCTATCCGAGGACTACACTACTGATGGTGAATATCGAGTCTAGAATGGACTCATATTTGTTGGAGAATTCATGACCAAAAAATATCGTTTAGGGCCTCAAAACAGATCCGAAAGTTCAGGACCCAAAGAACTGCTAAAAATAGTAAATTGTGCTACAATTAAGGAAACTGAAAAACTGAAAGAAACAATGGTGTGGGTCCTAGTGTAATAGGAGGGTGGCCACCAATATCCATCTGGATCAGTCCTCCCCCCTTAGGAAGCAATGGTCCCCATTGCGTTGAGTTCCTCCATGAGATGAGGAAACTTCTGTTGAACTTGGTCCCTGGTGAGCCACTTGCCCTGGTGAAGGAGTTGGACTGCTTTGACAACCCGATATAGCTGGATCCTCTGTTGGTGAGTGTTCATGATCTGTGTGTCCATAATTCGATCAGTTGTGGCTTGTTCCATGCAATCTAGGTTTAACTATGTTGGTGTGAGTTGTTCTGCTATGTCGGATGTGTCTAATAGAGGTGAAAAGTAGGGTCGAAGGTGGTCCACATTGAACACTGGGAGCAGACCAAGGAATGGTGGAATACCGAGCTCAAAGGCATTGTCCCCTACAGCCTTGGTGATGGTGTATGGCCCATATCGTAGAGGGTGAATATTGCGGTAGGGTCCAGGGAGGCGCTCCTTTTGCAAATGTAGTCACACTTTGTCGCCCACCTGGAAGTTGTGTGGCACCCTATGTTGATCATGTCCTTGCATGTACTTAGCATTGTCTCTGTCCAATATGTCATGAACTTGTTGGAAGATGTTCTCAATGCGCTCAATGAAGTTGTTTTCCTTGTCAGCCTCAGACTAGACATGGGTTGAATATGCCCGAGTAGCCGCAAATGGCATGGCTACGTCAATGGGACATAGTGGCTGGAATCCCAAGCCCACTTGAAAGGGGTTGTGGCTAGTTGAGCTATTGAGAGATCGGTTGTAGATGTAATGTACATAGGGGAGTCTCTCATCCCATTTGCGTGGATGCTTTGAGTTGTACATCCGCAGAATGTGTACAATCATCTGGTTCATGACCTCTATCTGGCCATCAGTTTGTGGATGGAAAGTTGTGGACTTGGTGAGCTTGGTGTCCAGCATCGACCAGAGGCTGGACCAAAATGTACTGAGGAACCTGTTGTCCCAATCTGAGATGATAGACTATAGGACCCCAAAGTGTACCCACACTCCTTCAAAGAAGATTTTAGCAGGGGCTTCTACTATGATATTCTTCTTGCAGCCATCATAATGGACATCTTCGAGAATCAGTCGACGACCACAAAAACACAGTCATTGCCATGCTTAGTAGAAGGAAGGTCGGACATGTAATCCATAGAGATGGATTCCCAAGGTAGACTAGGGGTAGGAAGCGGAGTATAGAGGCCTTGCTTCTTGATGGTTGGTTTGGTAATGGCATAAGTAGTGCAGGACTTGATGCACCTCCCGACATCCTGTCAAAGGTTCAGCCAATAGAAATACTTTTGCAGTACTGCCATGGTTTTCTTGACCCCGAAATGCCCAACAACTCGACTATAGTGTGCCTCCCAAATCATCTTGGCACGCTCGCTTGAAGGAACACAAAGGTGTCCTAGGTGACAAAGCAGAGCATCGTGGAGGTGAAAATTGGGAACTTGCTTACCCTCCAAGAGTGTATTGTATGTGTGGTCGAATTCTGGATCACTTGTGTAGAGAAGTGGCCAATTGGAAGTCTCGTGCCCACAAGAGTTGAGCACAGTGGTTAGTGCCATGATGGGTGGTTGACTGAGGCAGTTTGCAACATTATTGGTCCTACCTTTCTTGTACTTAATGTTCAAATGAAATTGTTGCAGGTATGTGCACCACCTATGATGGAAATCTTTCTGCAACTTCCCTTGTTCCTGTATGAACTGCAGGGGTCGGTGGTTTGTGTGGATGACCGTTTCCTTTCCCAAAATGTAATGCTTCCATTGTCGACAAGCCTGTACAATGGAATACATTTATTTTTCATAAGTGGGATACTTTCGGACTATGTCGGAAAGTGTCTCACTGTGATATGCAACCGGATGCCCATGTACAGTAAGGACTTCCCCAATGGCATAGTCAGAGGCATCTGTATCGATCTCAAATGGTTGTTGCAAGTCTGGTAATGTGAGCACTGGTGTAGAGAAGAGGTGTTGCTTCAACTCCTGGAATGCCTTCTGTTGAGATTCGGACCAAAAGAATTTTTCTTTAGCTTCTCCCTTGGTGACTTGACTAAAGGGCCAAGTGATATGAGAGAATCCCAACACAAACCTATGGTAGAAATTGGCAAGACCTAAAAATTTGTGGAGATCTGTTAGGGTGGTTGGGGTTGGCCAATCCTAAATGACTTGGATCTTTGTTGGATCCAAATGCACCCCCCACTCATCAATAATGTATCCCAGATACTGAACTTGGGTCATGCCAAAAGCGAATTTCTCCAAATCGGCACACAACTTGTGTTGTCACAATGTTTGGAGGACCTGTCAGATGTGGTGGAGGTGCTCTTGCCAAGTCTGGCTGAAGATCACAATGTCATCCAAGTACACCACTACAAATGAGTTGGTGAATGGTCGTAGGATGTCGTCCATTAGCCTCATGAAGGTTGCAGGGGAATTCGTCAACCTGAATGACATGACCAACCATTCGAAAAGGCCCTCCTTGGATTTGAAGGCATTCTTCCACACATCAGAGGGTTTGATTGGTACCTGGTGATACCCTGACTTCAAGTCGATCTTGCTAAAATATTTCACCCCCTTGAGTTTGTCCAGAAGATCATCAATCTATGGGATCGGGTACCTATTCTGAATAGTGATCTTGTTCAGTGCCCGATAGTCAATGCAAAGTCTCCAAGTTCAGTGATCTTGATCTTGAACAGGGAACCCTTTACCCACATCTTGGAATGGAAGAGACATGCTGCCTCCTCTAGATCTTCTGGTTCCTCCTTCTAGATCTTCATGGTGGCAACGGTGGCATTGGGCTCCGCATCAATAATATGCTTCCCCCTATCATTCCCCTTGTCGGGTTATGATTCAGAGTCAGAGCATGCATCTGTTTCAGAAGCCTTAAACTCGACTACCAGTGATTGCTTGGCCCAACACTCACTTGTGTTGTGAGTGGAGCTCTTANGTGGTGTTGTTATTTGCTTGTGGCTTTGGCAGGTTATCCTGGGCCGCCCCACCTTGGCTTGGTCCTTTTTTCTATGGTTTGGGGGTACCTTTCCCTTGCTTCTGATTTGCAGAACCAAAGTCTCGCTTTTTCTGTTTGAACTTCTGCTCAATCTAGGAAGCATATCAGTACGCCACACCAAGCGAGGAGATGTCGAGGAACTTCATTTCCTCTTGAATGTATATGTGCAGACAATTTTCGTACTTTAACACCAAATGTTTCTCTGAATCTTTAATACCCAACTTTTTGCATAGGGTATGAAACAGACTCGTCATCTCATGCACATAATGGTCCCTTTGCTGCCAGAGCGTAGTCCATTGTATCTATTTGTCCTCATAGCTCCCCACGGGATAATATTGTTCCTTGATGGCATCTCGGAAAGAATTCCAAGTGGTTGTGGCCAAGAATAGAGAGGGTTCCCCCTCACCCTATTTCTCCGATTAGGTTTCCCACCAGTCCTTGACATGGGGGGCAGCTTTGAGGAGTGCGAAAATAATCCTTTCTCAGTCGAAAAATTCATGAACCGAGAAATATCCTTCTAACATATTCAACCATATCTCTACAGCATCTGCATCTATTTGGCCCTTAAATATGGGAATGTCAAAGTTTACTTGTACCTTAAAAGGAGTGGTGCCTCCAGAGTGGTTGTTGGATGTCGATGCGCCACTAGTGGGAATTCGTTGAAGAATCTGGGAAAAGTTGTCCATCATCACATTCCTTTGTTTCTCGAGGGCCTCCTCAAGCAACATTTTTATAGGATATCCTACTCCCTCATCTTTCATATCTTCCCCCATGGGTGGTCATTTGGGTTTTCCAGACTGATCTTGCAAAGGTTCAACCAGATCGAGCCCCAAATCCTTATACGCCGACCTCGTTGGGGACATGCAAAGAAAGATCGAGAATGAGTAGACCGCTCTGATACTACTGATTCATATTTATGCAGGAACATAATGAAATACAAAAATACACATAAATATAGAGATGCAGTGGAAATAATACTTCATTTCATTAATAACAAATGACTGAAAAATGCTTACAAACAGAATGGAAATAAACTAGCTAGGGCGTTGGTAGCCTATCTCTGAGAAGAGATGTGGTGGCTACTGGTCTCTGAACTACCTATTACAATGAGGATCAAAGGCTTATATATTACAGAGAAACAATGGAAAACCCTAAACATCCAAAAACCTAACCCTAGGAGATGAAACGCTAGAATATGGGCCCCGTTGGGGTAAATTGGTACATCAATTTCCCGGGGTCGTAACTTTGTCATACTATCTTCGTTTGACGCACATGATACATTGTTAGAAAGATCTATCTGAGGACTACACTGCTAATAGTGAATATTGAGGCCAAAATAGACTCATATTTATAGAAGCATTCATTCCCAAAAAATGTTGTTTAGGGCCTCAAAATAGCTCCGAAAGTTCAGGACCCAAAGAATTGCTAAAAATAGTAAATTGAGCTACAATTAAGGAAACTAAAAAAATGAAAGAAACAATGGTGTGGTTCCTATTGGAATAGGTGGGTGGCCACCAATATCCACCTGGATCAATCCTCCCCCCTTAGGAATTAATGGTCCCCATTGCGTTGAGTTCCTCTATGAGATGAGGAAACTTCTGTTGAACTTGGTCCCTGGTGAGCCACTTGTCCTGGTGAAGGAGTTGGCCTGCTTTGACAACTCGATATAGTTGGATCCTCTATTGGCAGGTCTTCTTGATCTGTGTGTCTGTAATTCGATCAGTTGTGGCTTGTTCCATGCAATCTGGGTTTAACTCTGTTGGTGTGAGTTGTTCTGCCATGTCGGATGTGTCTAGTAGAGGTGGAAAGTAGGGCCAAAGACGGTCCACATTGAACATTGGGTGCAGACCAAGGAATGGTGGAATACCGAGCTCAAAGGAATTGTCCCCTACAGCCTTGGTGATGGTGTATGGCCCATATCGGAGTGGGAAAATCTTGCGGTAGGGTGCAGCGAGGCACTCCTTTTGCAAATGTAGCCACATTTTGTCGTCCACCAGGAAGTTGTGTGGCACCCGATGTTGATCATATCCTTGCTTGTACTTACCATTTGCTCTGTCCAAGATGTCATGAAATTTTTGGCGGATGTGTTGAATGCGCTCAATGAAGTTGTTTTCCTTGTCAGCCTTAAACTGGACATGGGTTGAATCTGCCCGAGTAGCCGCAAATGGCATGGCTACGTCAATGGGACATAGTGGCTGGAATCCCAAGCCCACTTGAAAGGGGTGTTGGTTGGTTGAGCTATGGAGAGCCCAGTTGTAGCTGTGTTGTACATAGGGGAGGCTCTCATCCCATGTGCGTGGATGCTTTGAGTTGTACATGTGCAAAACGTGTACAATCATCTGGTTGACGACCTCTGTCTGGCCATCAGTTTGTGGATGGAAAGTTGTGGACTTGGTGAGATTGGTGTCCAACATCGATCAGAGGCTGGACCAAAATGTACTAAGGAACCTGCTATCCCGATCTAAGAGGATAGACTGTGGGATCCCAAAGTGTACCCACACTCGTTCAAAGAAGAGTTTAGCAGTAGCTTCTGCTATGATATTCTTCTTCCAGGCCATCATAATGGACATCTTTGAGAATCGGTCGACGACCAAAAAAACACAGTCATTGCCATACTTAGTAGAAGGAAGGCCTGACATGTAATCCATAGAGATGGATTCCCAAGGTCGACTAGGGGTAGGAAGCGGAGTATAGAGGCCTTGCTTCTTGATGGTCAGTTTGGTAATTGCGCAAGCAGTGTAGGACTTGATGTACCTCCCGAAAACCTGTCGAAGGTTCAGCCAATAGAAATACTTTTGTAGTAATGCCATGGTTTTCTCGACCCCAAAATTCCCAGCGACCCAACTGTAGTGCACCTCACAAATCATCTTTTCACGCTCACTTGAAGGAACACAAAGATGTCCCAGGTGACAAAGCAAGGCATCCTGGAGGTGAAAATATGGAAGTTTCTTACCCTCCAAAAGTGTATTCTATGTGTGGTTGAATTCTGTATCACTTGTGTAGAGAAGTCACCAATCAAAAGTCTCATGCCCACAAGAGTTGAGCACAGTGGCTAGCGCCACGATGGGTGGTCGACTGAGGTATTCTGCAACATTATTGGTGTTGCCTTTCTTGTACTTAATGTTCAAATGAAACTTTTGCAGGTATGTGGACCACTTCTGATGGCGATCGTTCTGCAACTTTGTTATTGGATAAATCCGTAAGTACGAACACAAATCGATCTCCCTAGATCCACCTGGATCTACAACAAAGCAATACAGAATGATACTCTTTCCCTAGATTTTAACTATTGAATATACTAGGAGGCACGATAAAAGAACATACCTTATGATCGCTTCCTTTGATCTTTGTTGCTCCTGCTTCGCTCCAGTGCTCTCGTACAGTCAAGATCAAAACAATACAAACCAACCGAAGTGAAGGAAGCACAATCTTTTCAACAATTAATCTATGTATATGATCAAGGAGTTATACAATAAAGTGGAACTAAGTTTATGGGAAAGGGACACATTACTGTATCATATTGGTGGAAATAAAAGATTACAACCTGAGCCTTGATGTTGCAAACTTCCTTTCAATGGCTCTTAGCTCTGACACACACACTTTCTCACTTGCATGAAGAAGATCAACCACCTTTGATAAACTTGTTGGAGTTCTCTAATTGTTGTAGCTTCAATCCTTCACACAGTCTTTCACTAATTCTCTAATGTCTCACTTCACCTTGTTTGCTTCTAACCTTTTCCATGAGAATCCCCTCAATATATAGGATAGAATGAATTAGTTACTTGGATAAGAATGATCCCAAAATATCAGGAAATCCAGTACTTAGATAACCATTCGAATTCCATCTCATCATTCTAGAAGATTCGCTTCTAGAAGATTCGAGAATTCATCTTTTTCCCTTCTTTAGAAAGAGTTTTCACCCTAGTAGTTAGACACAGTGTGAACTTCTCACACCCTGGCTTAAAGCAGCCTGCGAGAATCATGCATTCTCGTAGGAAAATGTATTAGTAGCCTGTGAACCTTCCTCAAAATTTTGATTTCTGGAAAGAGATGAAGGTAACTTTTCTCAAGAGAAAGTTCTAATGAAGAGCCTGAGTACACCATCATCAATACATCATCATGACGACCAAAATCATGGGTAACAGAATTCCCTCCAAAGTATGAGGTTGGAACTAGTGACAACCGATAGACTTTGTAAGCTGCATGTGTGTGTCGAGAACCAGGAGCACATCTAATCAGAAACCTGCAAACATCCAAGCATCTGCAAAATATCATATATACCAATTCTGAGGTAGGCATTCCCATACTCAAATCATATACTGATGACATCATAGACATAGGTCATGGCCACAATCATACACTGTGGATCCATGCCATCAAAATATAGCATAGCCACTTAAATACATTGTGGATCTATGAGAGAAATTTCAAATCAAAACGACATAGCCATGAGACATACACAGTGGATCTATGTGTCACAAATTATACATAATCCATCGCAACCTGGATTACAAAGATGATATCCAAGGTCTTCAATATTGTCACCCAAAGTACGAATCTAACCATGTGATTACATGTGTTGAAGTCGAACATGGTAGAAACCACTTGATTATCGGTCATTGATGTAACCGTTAACAAGTGCGAGGGAAATCACCATTGATGTCAATGACTCCCAAGGTACCATAGTACAATCCATCGAGTGTGAATAAATGATTTTATGTCTAATATCCGATGGAATCTTTCGATCAGGGGTCAATAATGTAAACACAATGTCGAAAGCGAGGAAACTTGCCATTAAGGCATGCAAGCTCCAAGGTACTAAATAATTTCTAAGTCTTGATTCCGGATAATGAGTTGAAGTCGACGAAAGAAAACTCGTCACCGGAGAGCCTTGATGTATCCCCCATCAATGACACGAAATGAGTAACAAAGTTTGAAATTGAAACAGAGCATGTTGTAAATTGGACTGGACATAGGGAAGGCCGACACCGAGAGAATGGATAACTGCAGATGGCCGACTCAATATAGGTTTCAGATGGACTTCTCTTTAACATATGAATGACACGACCAATGATTTGGCAGCATTGACTCAAAGATGACACATGGAATGA
>JASDQU011248639.1:36708-52010 GCA_032191745.1 Picea mariana | reverse complement strand
AGCGGATTATCGATGTTGAACCCAGTGCCATTGTCGCTACCACCAAATTCCATCCAAGCGAACCAGAAGAGCCAGAGGAAGGGGAACTCCTTTTTTAATCACATATGTGGGTAAAGGGGGCTCTGCTTCATTTCATTGTTGATAGAGACAGTCAAAGGAACCCGATATTATCATAGGTCGTCAAGCGATTGGACCTATCGACAACACTACACCCGCATCCCTACATCATCGGCTGGCTTCGTCAACGAAGAGATCTGCGTGTCATCCACCAGTGCCTTCTACCCTACATCATCAAGCCTTTCAAAGACGAGGTATTGTGTGACATTTCTCCCCTTGAAGTTTGTGATTTTCTTTTAGGACAACCATATTTGTGAAAGCGTCATGTTTTGTATGAGTCTAGACCACGCAGTGTTATTATTACTTTGGGTAGACAATTGTACAGGATACTAGAGGTAGTACCTCCTACCGATATTTCTTTAATCTTTGCTAAGCAATGTAGCAAGGTCATTTCACAGACCGGGAAGTTCATCTTCTTTGTGATCTATGCTCACAGTAAGAAGAAGGTTTTTGCCACATATGTGGCCTCTACACAGAGCCTCTCTTTGATGCAGAATCAAGTGGATAGGATCGTGGAAGAGTACAGAGACATCTTCTCCTCACCCACCGGGGTATCGATGCACTCCCAAGTCAATCATCCAATTGATTTGACCCCTGGTGAACCTCTGCCTAATGGACCTTTATATCATCGCTCGATGATGGAAAATGGAGAAATCAAGCATTATATCCAAGAGCTTCTTCAAAAGGGGCACATCAGACCCATATCCTCCCCTTGTAAAATCCCAATTGTACTGGTGAAAAAGAAGGAAGGGACCTGGCGATTCTGCATTGATTACAAAGCATTAAAAAAATCATCATCAGGAATCAGTACCCAATACCTAGGATTGATGACCTTCTTGACCAAATCAAGGGGGAAAAGTTCTTCAGTAAGATTGACCTAAAGTCTGGCTACCACCAGGTTCCCATCGAACCAACTGATGTATGGAAGACAACTTTCAAATCTAAAGAAGGTCTCTTCGAATGGTTGGTCATGCCCTTTGGCTTAAAAAATGCACCAGCTACTTTCATGAGGTTGATGGATGATGTATTGAGACCCTTCACCAACTATTTTGTGGTGGTATATTTGGATGACATCCTCATCTTCAGCAAAACTTGGGATTAGCACATGTGTTATATTCAACAGGTTTTGAGCACTTTACGGCAGCACAAGTTATATGCCAACTTGGAAAAATGCTCCTTTGGAATGAACAAGGTCCAATACTTGGGATACATTGTTGATGAGCATGGGGTACATGTTGATCCAGCTAAGATCCAATTCATCTGTGATTGGCCAGCCCCGACCACACTAACCGAGCTTTGGAGCTTCTTGGGACTCAACAACTTCTACCAACGATTCATGTTGGGATTCTCCCATATTGCATGGGCCCTCATCCAAGTGACCAAGGGAGGTGGTAGGTAAAATTTTGTGGGGAAAGGAACAACAACGAGAATTTGATGATCCGAAGCATCGCTTATGCTCAGCTCCAGTACTCTCCTTTCCCGATCTGCAACAACCATTCAATATTGAGACTGATGCATCTGACTATGTTGTAGGAGCAGTTCTCACTCAGCATGGTCATCTGGTGGCATACCATAGTGATACACTCTCAGATATTGTCCGAAAATACCCCACCTATGACAATGAAATGTATTCCATTGTACAAGCCTGTCGTCAATGGAAACATTACATTCTAAGAAAGGAGACGATCATCCACACTGATCACAAGCCTCTATAGTTCATACATACACAGGGGAAATTGCAGAACAACAGCCATCAGAAGTGGTCCACCTACCTTCAACATTTCCATCTCAACATCAAGTATAAGACAAGGAGCTCAAATCGTTTCATTGACTGCCTCAGTCGACCTCTCGTGGTTGCACTCACCAATGTGCTCCATTCCTGTGGACATGAGGCATTTGAGTGGCCCCAACTTTATCAACAAGATCTAGACTTCGCCACCACCTATCAACTTTTGGGTACAAGTGAGACTGTCACCAATTTTCACATTCAGGATGGACTGTCGTGCCATCTGGTACATCTATGTGTTACTGCAATCGAACTTGCAAAGATGATTTGGGAATCCCACTACAGTCGGATGGCAGGACATTTTTGCCTGGACAAAACTATGGTCGTTCTACAGAAACATTTTTATTGGCCAAAAATTTGAAAGGACGTCAGCAATTATATTAGATCTTGCACTTCCTGTTCCATTTCCAAGCCAGCCATCAATAAGGAAGGCTTATAAACCCCTCTTCCTACTCTCGAGAAGCCTTGGGAATCCATATCCATGGATTACATGTCTAGACATATGTCCACCAAGCAAGGAAATGATTGTGTATTTGTGGTCATTGATCAGTTTTCGAAGATGGCCATCGTCAGACTACAAGAATAATATCGCAGCAGAAGATACTTCCAAGCTCTTCTTCGAACAAGTTTGGGTACATTTTGGGATACCATAGGCCATCATCTCTTACTGGGACAGTAGGTTCATTAGCACATTTTGGTTGAGTCTCTGGTCATTGTTGGACACCAAGCTCACTAAATCCACTGCTTTCCACCACCAAACAGACATCCAAATAGAGGTCGTCAATCATATTATTGTGCACATCCTACACATATACAACTCTAAGAATCCATGTACATGGGATGTGAGTCTCCCCTATGTTCAACACAGTTACAACAAGGCTATCCATGTCTCCACCGGCCATAGCCCATTTCAGGTGGGGTTGGGATTCCAACCCTTGGGTACCATTGATGTTGCACTACCTCTTGCCACCACACATATGGAATCTTCCCATGTTCAGTCTGAGACTGATAAAGCCACCGGATTCATTGAGCGGATTCATCACATCTACCAACATGTCCATGAGATTTTGAAAAAATCCAATGCTAAGTACAAGCAGCGCCATGATCAACACAGGGTACCGCACCAATTTCAGTTTGGAAACAAATTATGGTTACATTTGCAGAAGGAGCATCTTATAGGGCCCTATCGGAAGCTCTTCCCACCTCTCTATGGGCCTTACACTATCACCAAGGTTGTGGGTAGCAATGCTTTTGAGCTCAACACTCCACCCTTCCTTGGCTTGCACCCAGTGTTCAATGTGGACCTCCTTCGGCCATATTTTCCACCATTATTGGACACCTCAGAGATCGCAGAACAACTGACACCAATAGAGATCAACCCTGACTGCATGGAACAAGAATCCATTGATTAGATAGTGGACACATAGGTCAAGGGCACTCGCCAGCAGAGGATCCAACTCTATCGGGTTGTCAAGGTAGGGAAGCTCCTACACCAAGGAAAGTGGCTCACCCAGGGCCAAATTCAACAGAAGTTTCCTCATCTGATGGGGGAACTCAATGAAATGGAGACCATTGCTTCCTAAGGGGGAGGACTCATCCAGGTGGATATTGGTGGCCACCCATCTATTCCAACTGGCTCCTCTTGACAGTTTTTAGTTCAGAACGTTCTTCTGTACTTCTTTGTAATTGTGGGTTCTACACTTTCGGGGTTGTCTGAAGCCCTATACATATTCCAGGTGGATATTGGTGGCCTCCCACCTAATCCAACAGTCTTATTTTGTATTTTTTCATGTCAACACATCTTGTTGTACTTCCAGGTCTGTCTTGGGGCCCTAAACAGTGTTTTTTTGGCTTGCCACATTAAAACTATAAACAGAGTTATATTTTGATGGTGTAATGTGTATTTCTCTAATATAACTTTCCAATGGGCTATCACACGCCTAAAATGGAGGTCGTATGCAAAATTTACAACCCCGTGAATTTGAGGTACCAACTTACCCATAGGGGTCCACATAACTTTTGGCATTTCATCTCCTAGGGTTAGGTTTTTTGATGTATAGGATTTTGGAATTCATAAGTAATATCAAAAAGGCCTCTGGAGCCTCATTGTAATCATCTGCTCAAACGTATGCACGTAACACCCACATCTCTTCTCATAGATAGCTACCACCATTCAAGCAAGTGTTTTAGTTCTACATTTTCAGCCTATTTCATTTATTCAATAGAAGATATTGTTCACTAGGTATCTGTGTTGTTCTTCATATCTCTGTGTTTATTGTATTTATTCTATTAATTAGTTCGTTCCGCTCCTAAATCCGGATCATATCCTTACTTTCTTTATATCTATCATATATTCCTTAGTGGTGTAGAGAATGGAGCAATCCACATTCACTGTCTTTCTTTTCTAGGTTGTTTTCACTATGGATTTGTTTTTTTTATTATATGCAATAGATTTGAGATATGAAACCTCTTATAGAGGTTCTATAATTTTTTGATCTCCCCATGATAACACATTTTCCAAGGTACATGGAGGGTGCAATTTCTCTAGCATCGAATCTTTATCTTTATCTTCAATCTTTGAGGTATCAACATCTTCCTTCGTCAAATATATAGCATTAATCATCAATGGATGTAATTTCTATTCTTGAAACTATGTAGTGACCTATTTTGGTTGTGGTTTTATATCACTTTTTCATCACTTGTCTCCAATTCAGTCTAGGATACTTCTTGTTACAACCTCTCCTCTTCTTCCTTCCTTATCTCTTCTTCTAATTGTTTATTATTCTCCTCTTCAACCATTAACCTTTCATTTTATTTCCTTGTGATCCATATTGGATCATTATATTATTTTTCATCTATATCCATGCTTTTTAAGTGGAAAAAATTGGAGGAATCAACTTGTAAGGTCATTTTAACGACAAGTCCCAGTTTGGAAAATTGGGGTTTGAAACCTTCCTGGGAAATTTGAGGTATAAAACAAATTTTTTACGGGTCAAAAATTTCATATTTGTTTCTCAAACCCCTTGACACTGATATACACTTAGATACCTTTCCAATGGCACAAAAATCACGTCAATTAGAGCTCGTATGCAAAATTTATGCCTCCCATAAGTTGACCTACTATGTTGACCACCATGGTACGAGAGGATGCAATGTCATACCCCGTTACTCATGCATATGGATCTAGCCATGTGTGGAATTTTACAAATATTATAGAGGGTCCAAAATCTTATCACAATTGAGGGTTGAGGAAGTCAAAACCGTAGCCCTATATGGCTATCGGGCTATGTTAAATATCGATCCACTAGGAGGAGAAAGGGTTCCATTGTTTTGCATTGTATCTTGTTCCATAGGAGGAGGAGGATTCTGTAGCATCCATTCAATCCATAGTGCCAAAATTTAACTCCATAGTGAGTTCACGTTCCTTTGTATGTGCATTTTATAACTGAAGCAAAGAGAGCAAAGCATAAGCCTCACCTTCTAGTTGGGTTTTCTCCTGTATTGGGTTTCCGAGGTCAAATCTTGTCTTCATTTTTGTGGATGGTGTGTATTTGTGCCCTTTCTTTCATTTTTATATTTTAGTTATTTCTTAAATTCAAGTTGTAAGATAGAGATAGTAGATCTGGGATCTAAGGAAATAAACCACATAAATCTAAGATTTGAAGATATCATAAGATTTGTTGTGACAAATTATTTCAATGGACTATCCATGGTAGTTTATAGATCATATTGGTATTAGAGTAGGTTTCTTTGGAGTATTTGTGGGAAGTCACAGGGACCCAGGAATTGGATTAAGAAGAAAATATATCCTATGTTATATTTTGAGGGAAGAGAAAATCGTTGATATATCTCACAATATTTCCTTCCTCATGACAACTTCAGTAAGCAAGCTTGGACCATTTGGAGAGGTTGGAGGATCTAACTATGGGATCAAATCAGAAAGGAGATTGGGAGATAATGAAGACCTAGAAAAGGATTCAAGGAAAGAACTTGAGAAAGAGTAGCCCAATTTGAGTGCCATTAACCCTTGATAGTCCTTATTCAATATGGAAGGGAAAGTGGACATAAATCCCTACCAAGTTGAGATCAATGAATTAAAATTGAATAATTGATTTCAATAACTAGAAGTTTGTTTCAACATTCACCATATATAGATGGGGAGAACAAGATATCATTTTCCAAACTGAAGTTAGAGGGCCATTCTTTAATCTAGTGGGAAAGTCACATGGAGACACTTAGGTTGGAGGGTGATCCACTGATAACTAAGTGGGAGGATTTTAAAACCCTCATTAATTCATAGTTCTATCTTATTGGGTATGTAGAGGACCAATGGATCTCTTGGCATTACTTCAGGAAAAGGTAGGGGTAGAGTGTGTAGGAGTATGTTGGTTGTGGAGCCTTATTATCTTCATGTTTCATAGGTCTTTGTTTTCATTCATGTTTATACCCCATGAAGACTGTACACCCCAGAATACTATACACCCCTCCACGTGGGGGGCTTGCACCCCTACGAGGTCTGGGGGGCTCATCCCCCTGACTGGTGGGTCTAGGGGCAAGCGGGCCCCTGACGAGGGTTTGGGGGCGATTCCCCCGAAGAAAAATTTCCTTGTAAATGTATATTGTAATTTCATAGTAAATATGGACTGTTCATTATAAGGTCGCAGATCTGACGATAGAAGTTATGTTAGGGTTTTTTCCCTAGAAGGCAACCCTCTTTTATGAGGGAATTGTATTGCAACTATGTATTATTGAGAATATTGTATTTTGAGAGACGATATTGTGAGAGAAAGAAGAGGAAGTTACAGTGGGTGTGTTGTATGTTGTATCCCTTCATTTTGTTGGATAATAAAAATGAAGGACCTGGAAATTTCTCTGGTGGACATAGCACACACTAGGTGAACCACATATATATGTGTCTCTATTGTATTGTGTATCTTTTGTGTTTTGTTTCCGCATTTGTTTTATTTTATTGCTCTGCAATATTGTTTTTCTAACAATCGATATCAGAGAGAAAGGTAACTCGCAGGAAAAGAGGGTTCCTAGTTCAAGTGGGAGCAATGGCAAAAGATGGAAATTTTATGGTTGATAAATTTAACATCCAAAACTACCAGTTATGGAAGATGCAGATGGAAGATTATTTACATCAGATGGGTCTATTCCTACCATTGGGTGGAATATAAAAGAATCCGATGACCATGAAGGATGAAGAATGGGAGTTTCTTGACAGAAAGGCACTAGGAATGATACGGTTGAGACTGGCAGCATCGGCAGCTATCAATATTTCGAAAGAAAATACAATGAAGGAGATGATGGATGCATTGGATAAACTGTATGAAAAACCCTTGGCATCCGATAAGGTATTTCTAATGAAGAGATTATTTAATATGAAGATGTCATAAGGTGGGTCTTTTGCAGATTATTTAAATGAATTTAATACGATTACTAATCAACTAAGTTCTATAAAAGTGGACTTTGATGATGAGGTTGGGGCTATTCTAATTTTATGCTCATTGTCAGAAAGTTGGAGTGGATTGGTCATGGTTTTAATTAACTATTTCTATGGTTCAAACACTTTAAAATTTGATGATGTTGTTGGTGTTATCCTTAGCAAGGAAATGTGACAAAAAAGAACAGGTGAGACATCAGTTAATGCATTTAACATGGAGAACAGGGGAAGACAAAAGGATAGAGGAAAGTTCTAAGGGAACCGCAGGAATTATAGGAAGGGCAGATTCAAATCCAAACTGGGAAAGATAGAGTGATGTAATTGTGGGAAGAAATCACATCTGAAGAAAGACTGCATAGCTCCAAAGAAACAAAGAGATGGATAGCAAGAGAAAAATCAAAAAGCAAATGTAACATGTGATGTGTTACAAGATGCTTTGATTCTTTCTATAGATAATATTTCTAAGTATTGGGTAGTAGATTCAAGGGCTTCATTTCATTCCACACCCCATAGGAAACATTTTCTAGATTGTGTTCAAGGTGATTTTGGACAGGTTCATTTGGGTGATGATGCACCATGCAAAATTGTTGGAATGGGAAAGGTAAAAATAAAGCAAAGGAATNTTGTATTTATGTATTGGTAATAATGAATCTTCTATCTCTTTAGTTTCTATAGGAGTGCATACAACACTGTGGCATCATAGGCTTGGACACATGAATGAGAATGGGATGCATATACTTCACAAAAGAAATTCTGTCCAGGTCTTAAACAAATTGATTTGTATTTCTGTGAGCATTGTTTTTATGGAAAACAAAAGAGAGTCAGATTTCTCAGAGTTGGAAAAGAAAAGAAGAGTGAAAGGTTAGATTGTGCATACAAATGTATGGGGACCATATCAGGTATCATATCTTGGTGTCTCTCATTATTATGTTACTTTTATTGATGATGCAACTAGAAAAACTTGGGTTTATTACATTCAACAAAAATCTGATGTTTTTGATACTTTTAAGAAATGGAAATCTTTGGTTGAGAATGAGATAGGAAAAAGGTTGAAGTGTCTCAGATCAGACAATGGAGGTGAATTTTTCAGCAAGGATTTTAATTATTCTTTTTCATACCATGGGATTCGTAGAGAGAACACAGTTCCAGGAACACCACAAGAAAATGGTGTGTCAGAAAGGATGAACAGGACAATCATGGAATGTGCAAGGAGTATGAGAATTCATGATGGTTTGCCCTTACAATTCTGGGCAGATGTTGTAGATATTTTTGTTTACTTAATAAACAGAGGACCTTCAAGCTCTTTGGATGGTGGAATTCTAGAGGAGGCATGGACAAGTAAAAAAGTAAACTATTCTTTTTTGAAGACTTTCGGTTGTGAAGCATTTGTCCATATTGATCAAGAAAATATAACAAAGCATGAGGCAAAATCCAAGAAGTGTACTTTTATTATGGTATTAATGATTTTGGTTATCGCTTATGGGATTATGAAAATCACAAAATCATTAGGAGTAGAGATGTCATATTCAATTAGAAGGTCATGTACAAAGATCAGTTGCAGGGAAAGAAATAGGAAAAACAAAAACCAAAATACACAGTGCTTGATGATATCACTAAAAAAGAAACTCCAAAGATACTAGAAAATCAAAATGTACAACAAAAGGAGAAACAGGTAGGTCAAACTCCTGCAAGTGTTGTTATAATATCTACCAGGTTAAGTAGACCCCCTAAACGATATTCTCCTTCATTGTAGTATTTGTTGTTGACTGATTCTGGTGAACCAAAATGTTATGAAGAGGTAATGAGGGTAGACACTAAAAAGAAGTGGGAGCAAGGCATGAAACGGGAAATGGATTCCCTGGTAAATAAACAAACTTGGGATTTGGTTCAGTTTCTTGCAGGAAAAAAAGCATTGCAAAATAAATGGGTTTACAAGTTGAAGGAAGAAGATGGAGGCAAAAAGCGGTACAAGTCTAGACTTGCTGTAAAGGGGTTTGCACAAAAGAAAGGTATAGATTTTGATGAAATATTTTCTCCTGTTTTTAAAATGACTTCATTTAGGACTATTTTAAGTCTTGTGGTAGTAGAAGATTTACATCTTGAATAGTTATATGTAAAAACATCTTTTCTCCATGGGGATTTGGAGGAAGATATTTATATACAGCAGCCACATGGGTATGAGTTAAAAGGGAAGGAAAATTTGGTATGCAGGTTGAAGAAGAGCTTGTATGGCCTAAAGCAAGCTCCAGGGAAGTGGTATTTGAAGTTTGATGGGTTTATGGCAGAACAAGGTTATAGTAGATGTCATTCTAATCACTGTGTTTATTTTAAAAAACTAGAAAATGGAAGCTATATTATCTTGCTATTGTATGTAGATTACATGCTTGTTGAAGGGTCTAATATGCAAGATATAAATGTTTTCAAGAATAAATTAGCTAATTCATTTGCAATCAAGGATTTGGGTGTTGCAAAGAAAATCCTTGGTATGAGAATAACAAGAGATAGGAAAATTCACAAAGTACATAGAGAAGGTATTGGAGACGTTTAGAATGCATAATGAAAAAACAGTTAGTACACCTTTGACCATCCATTTCAAATTAACCAAATAAATGTGTCCCAAGACATAGGAGGAGATAAAATACATGTCCAGGGTCCCTTATTCATCAGCAGTTGGAATCTTGATGTATGTGATGGTTTTCACAAGATCAAATATTGCACATGCAGTGGGAGTTGTTAGTAGGTATATGAATAATCCAGGTAAAGAACATTGGGAGGTAGTAAAGTGGATTCTCAGGTATTTGAAAGGTACTGCTACTCATGCATTATGTTTTGGAGGTTCGGACATTGTTCTATAGGGATATGTTTATTCAGATATGGCAGGTGATAAAGATAGTAGGAAGAGCACCACATGGTATGCTTTTACTGTAGGTGAAACAACAGTAAGTTGGATTTAGAAACTGCAAAAGGTTGTTTCACTTTCAACAACAAAGGCAGAGTATATTGTTTCTACAGAGGCTAGTAAAGAGATTGATTTGGTTACAGAGGTTTATGGAGGAATTAAGAAAGAAGAAAGAGAATAGCAGGTTGTACTATGACAACGAGAGTTCCATTCATCTTGAAAATAACTCATCCTTCCATTCGAAGACTAAGCATATACATTTTAGGTACCATTTCATATGATCCATCTTGGAAGATGGACATTTGAAGTTGGAAAATATACACACTAGCCAAAATCCTCTAGACATGTTAACAAAGGGAGTAACCAGGGAGAAACTGAGTTCTTGCTCAGTTTCATTTGGGATTCAAGCATGAAGGTGAAGATGAGAAATTTTCCAGGTCCAAGGTGGAGTATATTCCAGCAGGTACAACAACAACGGAGTTGTTGTGATCAGTCTCCAAGTGGGAGATTGTTGGTTGTGGAGCCTGATTATCTTCATGTTTCATAGGTCTTTGTTTCCAACTGTGTTTATACCCCATGAATACAATACACCCCGGAATATTGTACACTCCTCCACGTGTGGGGGTTGCAAGGGGGTATTTCCACCCCTGCAGGGTCTGGGGAGCTCATCCCCTTGGCTAGGGGGTCCAGGTGCAAGAAAGCCCCCGATGGGAGTTTGGGGGACAATGTTCCCCGATGGGGGTTTGGGGGCAAAGCCCCCATAGGAAAAAATTCCTTTTAAATGTATATTGTAATTTCATAGTAAATTTGGACCATTCATTATAAGGTTGTAGATCTGACGGTAGAAGTTATGTTAAGTTTTTTTTTCCTAGAAGGAAACCCTCTTTTCTAAGGGAACTGTATTGTGGCTATGTATTATTATGAATATTGTATTCTATGAGAGGATTTTGTGAAAGAAAGAAGAGGAAGTTACAACAGGTGTGTTGTACGTTGTATTCCTTCATTTTTTTGGATAATAAAAAGGAAGGACCTGGAAATTTATCTGGTGGATGTAGCCCACACTGGGTGAACCATGTATATCTATTTCTCTATTGTATTGTATATCTTCTGTGTTTTATTTTCACATTTGTTTTATTTTATTGCCTCATGTTATTTTTTTTTCTAACAGAGTAAACCATTGCATTTATAAAGATCGTCATCATGTTGGGTATTTCTCCCAAGAACCCAAATGTACTCCTCAAGTATCTTGGGGGTATACATAGTCATCTACAAAAGCAAGTGACGTAAGGGATATTGAGATTCTCCTCTATTCTCCAATGAAAAAATATCCTAATCTAATGTAGCAATATAAAATGGTATTCATGTATCATACTAAACCTTCCTTAACAAGTTATATACTTTAGCAAGTGGTAAGCTACTTTATCCCAAGTTTTTGGGAGGATTTCTCTCTTGACTCCAATATCATTTTCTTATGCTTCCTCATAGATTAGGAAAAAAAAATTATTAGCATCAATAGTTGGTTGGATTCATCCTTATTCTAAGGAAGGCCCATGGTAAGTCCTAAAATTATGCTTCTAATGGCCTCATTTACATGCATATCCAACCCTCTTATCATTTTTATGTATTCCTAGTCTCTGACATTATAAAAATTATATGAAAATTCAAGTGCTATTATATCATCAAATCCATGCACTATATCGAAATAAACTAGTCAATTGGATTGTTCAAATACCTAAACTATGTGAGGGTTGGTGTACACTCTAGAGGTATTTGTAGGATCCCTCCTATTGAAACCACCCCCCATATTTCAGTTTTAATTCCTATTACATGTAGTCTATCAGGTTGAGTATAGGGGAAAATCCACTATCATGTAAGACTAATGAAATAGGGAATACAAAATAGAGGGATATTGACCTCCCTAGTTTCCTGATGTCAAGGGAAAAATTATCAAAGTAAGAGGTACATGATGACTCAACAGGAGCTAAAGGTAGAAGGAAAAAAACACACAAGATGTAGACTGAAATTGCAAATGATAGAAAAAAGTAATGTAGGGTCTATAGGGTATCAAACCAATTTAAAAAAATGTGTACTCTTGCAATTCTGGGATAGTTCTCTTATAGTAATAAAAATCATTTATAGGTTTAGAAATAGAGTTCCTCAAAACAACTATGGAGGTCCCAAGTAAGAAGTCTTTGAAAAAAAAATATGGAAACCCATGTTCTATCTTGACAAATTTCAACTGTTCTTGAACAAGTATGGTAGTGATTTGTGTATATGGTGAATGGTGGTCCAAGGAGTGCAAGGTTCCTCCATTTCAACCCCTTCTGGCACTTTTGAGGATGGGGATGTGGAAAACATGGTGAAAGTAATTCTATGAATAACCTGTATAAATAATTAGTGAAACAAAATAGGATGGGTGTCTTATAGAAACAAGTAATTGGATGCCTTACGATGGTTCTAGAGACTATAAAAGAATCTTGGACACACACACAGAGTCTTGTGAAAAAAATGAGGGGAAAAACCAAACAAATTTTGACAAGAATTGGAGGGTATTAAAGAAAATGAAATTTATTTGATATTTTCTCTATGACTAACCTCTCATATAGATCCTGTAGCTGATCTTGACTCTAGAATATGATGCTCTAATATATTAATTCAAAACCAATGTCTATAATTCCCCTTATGCAAATTTTCCTCCTGCATGATCATTCGGATTGTTTGTTGTTTCATACTAGTGTTTTGAAGGAAGTATTGATGTTCTTTGTTATGTATGCAAGAATGATCATGATTATGATCTTGGGTGGTGGAGGTCATATTCACTTCATTTCAAAATTTGGTGCACAGTTGATTTGAATTTTCTCATAAATACCTTTTTTTTTAATATTTAATTTCTGACTAGCTTCAATGGCATTTTCCCTTGTCATATATTGACAACTTAAGATGACATCTTAGACACTTAGTAACTACCTCAAACAACTTCAGTGACCTCCTCCCACATGGAGAGTTAAGTCCCACCTCACTTTTGAAGGAATATGGGTTCGCTTTACCATGAAAAATATTATGGGTTACAATTGATTAATTAAAGGACAATTAGTTTGAACAAATAGTGAGTGGTGTAACTATTACAACTTTCATCATATGCTTTCATGTATGGTGACGAAGGTGTTGATGAAGAAATGCATATTTTTAGAGGCCCTCTTTGGCTTGATTTGACTAGTGGAGATGAAAAATAGTGTGATTCCCTATCTCATGTAGCTTCTTATAAGTCTACAGGGGGTCTTATAACATCTTGAATACTTGGACAAAGTTGATTTGTGTGCTTAAGAATGGTTTGAAGATATGTGTCATGGCTCTTTGACTACCCCTATACCCTTGAAAATTTATAATTTTGAATCTATGTGTTCTAGGAATGTTTCATGTAGCTTCCTTTAGTAGGTTTCTTTGTTACATTTTCCTATAGCTACTATCACAAGCTTTCTTGTAGCTTATTGTAGCAGTGAAAATTGATTGATTCATATAGCTACATGATTTAAGTGCACAATTTTGCATTTTAAGTGTTTTTAGAGTATGGGAGTGGATGGTGATGGATGGTAGAAATGGAAAAGGTATGGGATGGATGGATTTTTTATATGAAGTGAATGGATTTTAAATATGGAGAGATATGCATGATGGGTGATTTTTTCATGGCTTCTAGGTTTTATGTAGTATGATGGATGAGGTGTTGTGATGAAATGTGGAGTGGATGAGTGGATGTTTGAAAGGTTTGAACATCGCACCTTGATGTGTTCTAATGATCTACAAAACTAGTATGACCTTTGAACTATACAAAAACCTTTAAATTCTCCTTCAATAAGGCTCAAAACTCGTAAATTTGTAGGTATGGCTATAAGTGTCATTTTGAAGCTAACCTGAGTGCTTTTCCTTGTATGGTTGACTGCCTTGGTACCCTTTTTCTTGTTGTAGCATTGTTAGTGATGCCTCATTAGTGAAAAGGACTATTAGGGAATTTTTGTATGGTTATTAATTAGGTTATGTGTTGATGTTGTATTCTTGTTGTAATTGTGTAGATTTTGTACAATTTTTGTACAGTATCTATACAGCTCCAGAATGTACCCAGTTTGGACAAGAGAGAAAGGTATATATTTTTGTATGTTGTATACCATTGAAAAAAATTCTCGGAAAGTATTTTTTGATCCCTCTGATTCTTTGGATGATGTTTCCATGGTGGATGTGATTGGTTGAAACATGGCCAAAGTGTATGTTGAATATATATTTGTTCTTGACCTAGAATATTCCTATACATACCTACATATGTTGATGGTTTTTGAAGAAGGATTTCACTTAGGTATTGATTCCTTYTGTGATCCCTTGTATGAAKCATTCTGAAAGTGTTGATGTGAAATTTTGTCCTTTAAAAWTAGAAAAAAATGCATTGTCATTTTCCCCWTCAATAGAAAAAATTATCTATTTTGTAATGGTAACACATAATTATTTTGCAAGATATAGGATGAGGATGAAGAATAGTAATGGGAATTGAAAATGGGACTTGGAACAATGTGAATGTTGTAAGTTTTTTTATTTTATGGTGCAAGGCTAATGATGTGTATGTTGAAATGGAAAATATGGAGAATGTGGAGAATATGGTGCATGAGTATGGAGATGATGATGATGATGGTCATGACGGTGATACTTGCACATAGAACTTGCAATAATAGGTGTATTGTTGATTCCTTTTGTTTCTCCTATGGCGGTTTTGCTAATGCTTATTTTTTTGTTGTTGTAGGTATCCTGTAATGCTCAATTTCATTTGAGGTCGTAAATAGTCCATGGGTCCATTACTGGTCTTGTGCCCCTGAAAACACTTATGAAACCAAATTACTTTTTTTATTCTCTTTTTTTTCCCTTGTCAGGGTACTAATAACATTTCTAGTTTTCACCAATGCCCCACCCCATCGAGCCTATTAGGGTTTTCACAATGGGGAATGTTTTATTGTAGACCTAAGGATGCCCCCATATATGTTTTTACCTAGATTATTGTCTCAGTTGTCTTAGTG